>CAXKVX010001989.1:0-19691 GCA_964058865.1 Eleocharis quinqueflora | reverse complement strand
TAAGCCTAAGGAGAAGAAGGCGAAGGAGCCTAAGGAGAAGAAGCCGAGAAAGCCTAGTGCTCCTCGTGCCCATCCGCCTTATGCTGAGGTTTGTACTCTCTGTTTGCAGTGATAAATGGAATGTCTGTTGTCAAACCCTTTTGAAACGGTATTCGGTCACCGAAATAAAATCTATCCTGGATGTGTTTGTTGTGTCAGAGGGAATTCAACCAATTTTTCAAAAGATTTCCGACTGTTTAATAGTTATAGCCTCCTTTCCACCTGTTAATACAAGTAATTTGTCACTGTAAATATATGAATTTTACCTTGACCTCTAGAAATTAGTAGATTCCTGTGAGAAATAGATTTGTTCAGGAAAGGGAGCGTTATTGAAACAGGAAATTATCGGGGGGAGTATTTTGACAGAAAATATTATTGGTTTTATTTGCGTGTAAATTAGATTTATATGCACAATTTCTCCATCGGTCTGAAATGTGTTAATTTATGTAAAAGCCACACCTATTTAACAGAACATATCTTCACCATCTCACTATCAGCATTGCATCTCATAAATTCACACAGATTTGATTTGAACATATGTTAATGCCCAATTCCAATTTGTGCTTTAATTCAGATGATTACTGAGGCAATTACATCTCTGAAAGAGAAGACTGGATCAAGCCCTTATGCAATTGGGAAGTTCATAGAAGACAAGCACAAGAATCACTTGCCATCCAATTTCAGGAAGCTCCTATTGGTTCAGATCAAAAGGCTTGTTGCAACTGGCAAGCTCACCAAAGTGAAGAATTCATTCAAGATCAAGAGCACAGCTGCAAAACCAGCAGCTGCAAAGAAACCTGCTACTAAGCCAAAGGCCAAACCAGCTGCCAAAAAGAAGGCAGTTGCAAAGAAGGCTGCTCCTGCCAAGGCCAAGGCCAAGCCAGCTGCCAAGGCAACAAAAAAGCCGGTAGCTAAGCCCAAAGCCAAAGCGGCTCCAGTTAAGACAAAGAAACCAGCAACCAAATCAGTTGCTGTTGCCAAGCCCAAAGCCACAGCAAAGCCTAATAAAGCACCAGTGGCTAAGCCCAAAGTTGCAGCCAAGCCAAAGGCAGCTCCAGCCAAGGTGGCTAAACCAGCAGCTAAACCGAAAGCTGCTCCTGCTAAGACGAAGGCTGCAGCCAAGCCAAAGGGAGCTGCTCGACCGGCTAAAGCAGCTAAGACATCAGCTAAGGATGCACCAGGAAAGAAAGCAGTTGCTGCTCTGACCAAGAAGGCACCAGCAAAAAAGGCAGCAGCACCAGCAAAGAAGGCTGCACCTAAGAAGGCCATACCATCTAGAAAGGTTCCAGCTAGGAAGGCAAAGAAGTAGAAAGTATTATTAAACTTGTTTTTCTTTAAAATTGAGTGTGTGTGAAATTAAGTTGTTTTTAGGTTAATTTTTTTCTTGGGGGGGATAACAATGTTAGGTTGATTTGTAAGAGGGGCAGGGCCTCTGTAAATTTGACAGCAGTGTAGTGGTATTGCAGGTATTAGCATGAATTGGGGATGTATCTTGTGTTACATTAGAGAATGAGAGGATTAATGTTAAATTGCTTAGTTTAAGTGGAAAGTGGATAATTAGATTTATTTTCAATATTGTGCATTCTTTTTCCTATATAAAAAGAATTCTGTGGGCAGTTTTGAACCACGGATTAGTCTTATGTTTGCCTGTTTTAATTAAGTTGTGCATTTGCACCGAAATAGCAAAATAAATGATTTTTGGTACAGATTGATTATTGGAAATTCAGTTGCTTCTAAATCTCTATTATCCATTTAGATATGTTATCTGTCATCAGGAAAAAATGTTTGTCGAGTCAATTTGTTGTTTGCTTTTATCAAATTATGAGGCTCTTCATTTGATAGCCAGGGACATTTCTTGTACAAATGGTAAATTTCTGTTTTGTGACGTCTAATTGTGATTTTTTTACAATTGAGGAAAGTTAGATACTTAGATTCATTGTTTGTCAGATCTAGTAGGATATTAATTAATTAAATTAGTTGGTGAAACATTGCATCTTTCATAAATCAAACCTCTCTGCATTTATTTGTAACTTGAAGGAAAATCTTAGGTGCATTTTCCGTGTGACAAATGAATCGAATAATATTCAATTTTATTCAGATCTATATTTGAAAAATAACAAAAATTATTCGATTCATATCTGTATCGGAAAACATTCGTATTTGTATCCGTATCCGAAAATATCTGTATTCGTATCTGTATCTGAAAAATTTTAACGGATAAGGATACGATTTGACTACCATCTATCCGTATCCAATCATTTAGCTATTATCTAATAGTATTCGAAGTTATTGAAAATATCCATATCCGATTGTATCCGAATTCATAACAAAAAAGTTTCTATTATATATATATATTTTATTGAATTTTGTATGAAGATTACAAATCTAATTAATTTTAGATATAATTTGTATTTATGTATCACATTTTTTTTATAATTCATTGATGCATTTTGATAAACATATAGCAAATAAAAAAAAATTTATTATCCGAATTATATTAGTTTTGTATCTGTATCCGATTAATATTTGATTCGTATTTGAGACTATTCGAATTCGTATTTGTATCTGAAAATTTTTAACGAATAAAAATACAATAAAATAATCATCCGTTCGTATCTGATCCATTTACACCCCTAGTCTGACTAAGTGACTAGAAGATATACTGCGTTGGTAACAAGAAATATTATCACTTCATCAAAAACAAGCTTCTAACTCCTAGGATTAAAAGTGGAGTATATAATAACACGCAAAAGTGCGTTTATTTATTGTTTAAATACAACTGTCACATTACGGAGGAGGGTTTCATGAGCACATGGCCTATGTACACCTCTGTCTGATGAGCAATTAATGGATAATAAATGGAAGATTGATAGTAAGATACAGTGATATAGAAGGGGAAACTTAGAAAAAGGAAAAGGAAAAAAAGGCAGTTTTTAAAAAATGGAAGGGATGTATAAAGAAATGAGATGAGATTTTTGAAAAAATTTCATAGAAGGCGACAAAACAAACATTTTCAACAAATAGGATAAAAAACATTAAAAATTTCAAATAGGATCAAAAGCATTTTCAGTATTACTTGCGTTTCTAATTTTTTTCAAATTTTGTCAATTTCCGTGCATTTGTTCTAAAGTTTCAACATAAATTTTACATTTTAGAGACGTAAGTATTACTTGCGCCTCTAAAAAAACTTAGAAGCGTAAGTATTAATTGCGCTTTTGATTCTATGTGATATTTTAGAAGACAATTGATCTAATTTTTAAAAAATGTTGTTCCTCCGACTTTTATGCAAAAATCCGAAATTCTAACATGCAAATAATGCAATGCAACGGCTCCTTTATTTGACAGATCGGCTTTTTGAGGAGGAAAGGAATATTTGTAAGGTCCACTAGAGAGAGGGGTCAATACCAAAAAAGTATTATTGTTCGGTGCATTAAGATTCGTGCGACTATTGATATTCGGCTGACATACTCTTATTCTTCGAACACAGATTTTGTAATCTGTCGGGGGTTTTGGGGCATGAGAAAAGATAATTTATGGTGTAATGGGTTATATATTTAAGGTCTTAAATTACCCGCTGCACTGAAATGATAGATATAGAAATGTAGGAAATCATACACTTTGAGATGCGCTTGCGGCTTGCTTGCTTTTGGAAACGAAAAGAGTAGAAAAATGTAAAATAAGGTAGGTGATAAATCTTAGAGTGAAATTGAACTGACGTAATTTGAGATAAATGACGGAGCTTTTCCAAAAAAAAAAATGCATAAAAAAGACTACCGGTTAGACTTGGACATAACTGACACAAGTCTACGAGCGTAAACTAATTGGATAATATTCGATTTTATTCGGATTCGTATTAAAAAATAACAAAAATTATTTCATTTATATTCGTATTCGAAGATATCTGTATTCGTATTTATATCCGAAATTTTTTAACGGATAAAGATACTGTTAAAAAGTAATAAAAAATAAAAAAAGAAGAAAAATGGTCACATGACCGTTCTAGCATAGAGCCTTAACGGCTAGTTAGAAATTATTTTGTTATAAATAGCTATGTTGTAAATGTAATAGATAACAACAAGAAATACAATGCAATATTACTATATTCATTCTCTTCTCAAATTATAATTTTCAACATGGTATCAGAGCAAGTTGTTGCTCGATCCAGAAAAGCTTTCGCAAAATCAATGGCTAAGGTCTCTTCTTCCAAAATCACCGTTGTCCAAGTCAAAGAGAAAGAAAAACTCACTTGGGCACAAGTGGTGGCTATGTCCGGCAACAAAGCCAACGATAAAAATTTCGCTTGTGCAAAAACCTCAACTCTTAACAGTAGTCTTCAAGATCAACCTCTCGTTACAGAAATCTTGAGCCTTAATGATGGCGAGAAGAAAAAAAGGAGAGAAGGTCAGGCGTCCACTTGGTGCAATCATTGCAAACGACGAGGTCACACGAGGGTTAGCTGTTGGATTCTCAATCCTTTTCTTCGGCCATTTCAAAAACGGGAAGGCAGAGGCGCTGCTAAGAGGGATCCAAAAAAGGGGGAGCAAAAAAAATGTTCCAACCGATTATAAAGGTTCAGATTTAATACATTCTCGTGGGCTTGGTAAAACCCACACTTTTAATATTCTCTTATCTAATTCAGAAAAAAGAAAGGGAGAAAATAAATGTACCAATTTAGGCCTCAAGATGACCAATTTTACAAATAAAAATAATCATGATAAATGAATACTTGATTCTGGTGCAACAAACCATATGACCAGTAACAAAAACATACTAGATAATTACCGACTATTAAATGACATTAATTTTGTGACTGTTGCTATTGGTGAGAAAATGAAAATTAAAGGAATTGGTGAAATTGAATTATTTTCAAGAAAAAAAAATGTTTTGCATGTAGAAAATTGTTCTTGCAATCTTTTGTCTATAGGAAAAATTACAAGTGAGTTGAATTGTGAAGCTATTTTTTCATCTAAAAATGTAATTTTTCAAGAATCAATAACCAAACAAATTATTGGTGAAGGTTCTTTTGAAAATGGTCTTTATGTTTTTAATTATCAAAAAATGAACTTTCATATTAAAAAAGATGACTTAAGCAATTTATGGCATAGAAGAATTGGACATCCATCTAATAATGTTCTTCGAAAATTATTTCCAACTCTAAATTATGAATCAAATTCATGTGATGCATGTATTTTTTCTAAACAAACGAGATTACTATTTCCCTCATCAACAACACAATCAAAAGAACCATTTGAACTTGTTCATTCCGATGTTTGGGGACCGGCACCCTTAACTTCATATAAGGGATTTAATTATTTTGGCTTATTTATAGATGATTTTTCAAAAACTACTTGCATGTATTTGTTAAAATCAAAATCCGAAGTATTTTCAAAATTTCAAGAATTTTGCAACAAAATTGAAAATCAATATAACACAAAAATTAAGAATTTTTAGATCCGATAAGGTACATAATATATTAACAATAATTTCACCGAATTTCTAAAACAAAAGGAAATCATTCATCAAACCACATGTGTTTATACCCCTCAACAAAATGGAATTTCCGAAAGAAAAAATAGACACATATTAGAAGTAGCTAGATCTCTTTTATTTAATAATAATGTTCCAAAACGATTTTGGTTGGAAGCGGTTCTTACCGCTACATACTTAATAAATAGACTACCTAACTCAATTCTTAATTACCAAAGCCCCTTGGAAATTTTGTACAAAAGAAAGTTGATTATAAATCACTTAAGAGTATTCGGGTGTACATGTTTTGTTCACACACAAAGAATTGATAAGTTGGACAAAACCACTATAAAAACTATACTTCTTGGATATTCTTCAAGCAAGAAGGGTTATAAATGTTATGATCCAATTAATAAAAAATTCTATGTTTCTCGAGATGTAACATTTCGAGAAAATGAACCCTTTTACCAAAATGCTTGTTCTAACAATGGTGAGACCAATAAATCGGACCAAATTTTTTCTATGTCTCCAATTGTGTATGAATTAGATATACCAAGAAGAGTTGAAGACACGAATGTGCAAGAAGAAACCGAAAATTCAAATCACGAAGACACAAGTGAGGGGGAGCATGACAACACGTCCCAAACCTCTCTTGAAATTGAAGAAGAAGGAGGGGAGGAAGAAAGTAGCGATGTTGGAGGAGAAGTCTCATTGAGAAGATCAACTCGTCCATCAAAGCCGTCTACAAGGTTACGAGATTTCGTAACCTACAAAGTTCAATATCCCATCCAAAATTATGTTTCATACGATAAAATAAGCAATAACCATCGCACCTTCTTAAGTGCAATAACAAAAAATGAAGAACCAAAAAAATTTGACGAAGCAAAAAAGAATCCAACTTGGACTAAGGCCATGAAAGAAGAGTTATGTGCCTTAGAAAAAAATGATACATGGACAATTGTTCAATTGCCCAAAGAAAAAAAAAACCCGTTGGTTGCAAATGGATTTATAAAATAAAATACAATAGTGATGGTACCATTGAACGGTATAAGGCAAGATTAGTTGCCAAAGGTTATACCCAAACATACGGTATTGATTACCAAGAAACCTTTGCACCGGTTGCAAAGATGAATACCATACGAATTTTATTATCCATAGCAATAAATAATGGTTGGATCCTATATCAAATGGATGTAAAAAATGCTTTTCTTCAAGGGACACTTGAAGAAGAAGTGTATATGTCCCTACCACCGGGACATAAAAAAGAATACGATACTGATTTAGCTTGTAAGTTAAAGAAAGCTATTTATGGCCTCAAGCAATCTCCAAGAGCATGGTATGGCAAGCTATCTCATTTTTTAATTAATTGCGGGTTTAGAGTAAGCCAATCCGATAAGTCATTGTTTTCAAAACATGAGCATGAAGATACAACTGTTGTTCTCATATATGTTGATGATATCATAGTTACCGGAAACAATTGTGAAAAAATTAACAAAAAAAAAAAAAATTGAAAGAAAAATTTGAAATAAAAGACCTTGGTCGGTTAAAATATTTTTTAGGAATTGAAATTGCACACTCTACCAAAGGTCTCTTTATTTCACAAAGAAAATATACTTTGGACTTGTTGAAAGAAACAGGAAAATTAGGGGCCAAACCGGTATCTACTCCTATTGATAGCAATTGTAAATTAAATTCAGAGGATGATGAACCGTTAGATGATATTACTCAATACCAAAGACTTGTAGGCAAGTTGATTTACCTAACGGTAACAAGACCCGACATATCATATGCTGTAAGTCAAGTAAGCAAATTCATGCATGCACCAAGGAAACCCCACCTTGATGCAATTGATAGAATTTTAAGATATTTAAAGAAATCACCCGGAATGGGTATATGGATGAAAAATAATAATTCTAACGAAATATGTGGCTATTCCGATGCAGATTGGGCCGGAAGCTTTGACAGAAAATCAACACTGGCTATTGCACATTTGTAGGCAGAAACATAGTCACATGGAAAAGCAAGAAGCAAAATGTCGTGGCACAATCAAGCGCAAAAGCAGAATATCGAGCGATGACATCCACCGCAAGTGAGCTCACTTGGATCAAACAATTGTTTGGAGAATTAAATTTTCCAATCAAGGGTCCAATGAAGATGTACTGTGATAATAATGCGGCAAGACACATAGCTTCGAATGCGGTATTTCACGAAAGGACCAAGCATATCGAAGTTGATTGCCACTTCATAAGAGAAAAAGTTCAAACCAAGGAAATCAAAACTCCTTATGTAAAAAGTCAAGACCAATTGGCCGACATTTTTACAAAGGGACTCATACCGAGGGCATTTGAAGAAATAATTAGCAAGCTAGGATTGACGGACATTTACAATTTTAACTTGAGGGGGAGTGTTAAAAAGTAATAAAAAATAAAAAAGAAGAAAAATGGTCACATGACCGTTGGAGCATAGAGCCTTAACGGCTAGTTGGCCTAATGGCTAGTTAGAAATTATTTTGTTATAAATAGCTATGTTGTAAATGTAATAGATAACAACAAGAAATACAATACAATATTACTCTATTCATTCTCTTCTCAAATTATAATTTTCAACAGATACGATTTGACTATTATCTATCCGTATCCGATCGTTTAGCTATTATCTAATAGTATCCGAAGTTATTGAAGATATCCGTATCCGATATTATCCAATTGTATCCGAATTCAAAAAAAAAATTCCTATTATATATATATTTTATAGAATTTTGTATGCATATTACAAATCTAATTAATTTTATATATAATTTGTGTTTATGTATCACATTTTTTTTATAATTCATTGATACATTTGAATAAACATATAGCAAATAAAGATTTTTTTTATTATCCGAATAATATTAGTTTCGTATCCGTATCCGTCCGATATTCGATCTGTATCCGATATCCGATTAATATCCGATCTGTATCCATATCCGAATTCATATACGTATCCGAAATATTTTAACGAATAAAAATATGATAAGACAATTATCCGTCTGTATCCGATCCATTTACATCCCTACACAAAATCTCTTTCTAGCATTTCCCTCTGGTTTGAGAATTTTGTCTGTTTTACTTCTCGTGATTGACAAATTCTACACCAACGAATAGACGAGTAATGCAACTTCGGTTATTTCTGGCTTTTTTGGTTGACATTTAAAATTATTAGCTCGACTCAGCTAAATTATATGAACAAATTAGTAGACATCAATATAATTTAATATGATGAAGTTATTGTGGATAGTTACTAATTTGTCTTATGAATTTATTACTCATATTTGATGTTATAGATTAAATTAGAAATAAAACAATTAATTTTCGCACTCCAAAAAACAAATTGTTAATGCATTATCCTAGCTCAGCTCGAGTTAGTTACAATGACAAAGGTCTCAATAGAAATTTTAGCTCAGAATTACAATTAAGCGTGAATCAGTTCGACTTATATAATTGCGAGTTAAGTGGTTGTTGTTGTGATAAATTTATTTCATTGGTTGGTAACCGTTAGATAAGATAATTAGGCAACAAACTAAATATAAGTATCATATGTTATCGAAGCGGAAGCTTTAAACAAAACCGATTTATTTTCTTCATACATGTTTTCTTGAATGACTCCACCGCTTCTTCGCATCGTCAATAGAACTCAACACAATCCATGACATGATGAACTGAGAACAATTGTTCACGGTTCATATACTAAACTCCACAAATGTGTTATGAGGATAATCACTCTGTGATATTTACTTAGAATTTTCTATCTCATAACTCTCTTTTTCAATCTGATAACATGCATATATATACAGCCTCTAAACATTGCATCTCCTTTATCTGATGATAAAGGCAACCCTTCATCAACATCTGTATCCTTGGTGTCCTTACAGAACACATCTGTATATCTGGCATATGTACAGAATACACATGCACAATTGGTGCCTCTATAGAACATATCTGTACATTTGCACCTGTGCAAAATATATATGCATTGTATATGTACACTATGTAAACATTCGATGAATTGGATTAACATATGTGTCAAATTGAGCTTTACAGGTCTTTATGAGACCAAATCAGGCTTTACCAGCCTTTCTGGTACCAAACCAGCCTTTTTGAGAACAAACCAGCCTTTCTGAGACTAAATCAGCCTTCCTGGGACAAACCAGGTTTTATAGGCCGTTATGGGTCTAATATGGGCTTTACAAGTCGTTACGGGACTATTTGGACTTTACAGGCCGTTACAGGACTAAATCGAGCTTTTTTGGCTGGTGCCAAGCCTCACATCGGGCGATACCAAGGCTTATCGGCCAATGCAGCCTCTACAGGCCAGTGCCAAGCCACACCGGCCGGTGCCGGGCCTCTACAGGCCGATGTCGTGCCCCACCAGTCGGTGTCGGGCCTTGTCAAGCCTTTCCAGCCTTCCCACCGGACGGTGTGACACTCTGCAGGCCGGTGCCAACCCTCCCACCGGCTGGTGTGCCCCTCTGCATGCCGGTGCCAGCCCCCACCGGTCAGTTTTTTTGCTTTCTAGTGCTCCTCACCAGGATCAGATTAGAAACAACTCACTAGACTTACTGCATAACAGATGTGTGATCTTGTACACATCATTGCATACATCAAACTGCCCACAACATTTGAATATGGAACACTATCCATTTTCTCCCCCTCGATTGTAGTTTTGGGACACATATTTGTGCTCAGACTGGTATTTCTTTAAACACGTGTAGTTACTGGTTTACATGTTGACATGTTAAACTTTTCAAGAACCTTATGTATATAAGTTTCTTGTGACAGACCCAGAAACCTTTTTGAACGGTCTCTTGAGATTTTAATGCTTATAACTTGCTTCACCCATATCTTTCATGTCAAATATAGCATAGAGCCATTGTTTCGTTGGTTCAATCAACTTTTGATTATTTGCTGCTAATAATATATCATCCAAGTAAAGAGTTAAAACTATAAAATTATTCTTGAAACTTTTTTTTGTATACGCAATGGTCTTCCTCAATCATCTAATATTATAGCTTGATGAAATTTAAGATACCATTGTCGTGATGCATGTTTAAGACCATATATGAATCGGCGAAGTTTGCACGCTTTGTGCTCATTCCCTTTAATCACAAACCCAGTGGGTTGTACCATATATATCTCTTCATCTAATTCTCCATTTAGAAAGACTGTTTTCACGTCCATTTGAAATATCATAAGTCCATGGATGCTACTCTTGCTAAAATGATACAAACATATGAATATCTCACTATAGGTGAGAAAGTTTCATCATAATTTATTCCCTCTATTTGAGTGAAATCTTTTGCAATCAAGCGAGCTTTATATCGGTCAATTGAACCATCAACCTTGCATTTGATTTTGAGAATCCATTTATTTTCAACTGCCTTACGCCCTGATTGTAAATCAACCAGATCTCAAACATGATTCTTATACATTGAGTCCATTTCTTCTTATATAACTTTAGACCATTTTGTTGCTTCAGACCCAGACAGAGCTTGAGCAACTATTTTGTATTCCTGTATTCCTTCATTTGTAGTAAAAAAAACTTCACCAATTTCAATTCCAAATCGACGTTTAGGAATTAGATTTCTTGCACTACGACAAGGTTCATCATTCACAATAATCAAATCAGATTGAATCTCAGATGAAAAATGTTCATTAAAATCATTATTATCATGTCGATCTGCTACAGTATCCGATATGCTATAATATCGGTCTGCTACAATACCTAGCATTGTAGATCGATCTTGTTTGTCGATCATTTCATCCATTGCTGATTTTGATTTTGATTAATGTCATTTAGTTCAAAGAACTTCATATTTGACGAAACCTCCCTCTTTTCAGGAAATTCATTCTCGAGAAATGTTAAATCCCTTGCCTCTATTTCTATAACTATTCCTGTTGGATCTTCTCCAATAAATACATAACCCTTTGATTCTTCAGAATAACGTATAAAATACATTTTCTGCCTCGTGGACCAAGTTTTCAGTATTTATGAGACTTGTCCAGAACATAAGCAAGTGATCCCCATGGATGTAGATGATCCATATTTGGTTTTCTTCTTGTCCACAACTCATATGGGGTTCCTGTAACAGACTTAGAAGGTACACGGTTCAGTATATAGGTTGCAATCAGCAAAGCTCCTCCCCAAAATGAAATTGGAATATTTGCCTGCACCATCATGGAACGGGCCATTTCTAGTAATGTCATGTTCCTTCTTTCAGCAACTCCGTTTTGCTGAATTCTTGGAATAGTTAGCTGTCTAAGTATTTCTTTTTCACCACAAAAACTCTTAAACTCATCAGAAAGGTATTCCCTACCTCTGTCAATCCTAAGAGCCTTTACAGTAATATTTAATTGATTTTCTGTCATAGTTATGAAGCTTTTAAAACAATTTGAAGCATCATATTTATGAGCTATCAGAAAAACTTGACCATATCGAGTATAGTCATATATAAAAGTGATGAAATATGCTGCTCCTTGTCTAACTTTCACATTCAAAGGACCACATATATCATAATGAAATAATTGCAACGAAATTGTCGCACGAACAACCTTGCCAAAGGGCTTTCGCACAACTTTACCGACTAGACAATGTTCACATGTTAACAGATTTAATTTACTCACAGGTCCTAAAAGACCTTATTTGGCTAATATGTTCATTCTTTCTATACCAATATGACATAGTCCAGCATGCCACTTAACAGAATCAGAATTAAAATCACTAATATAGTAATATTACATACAACAGAATCATGTGAAGGAGAATAGCAAGTATTAAGCACAATAAATCCATTATTTAGATAACCAGTACCACATAATGTTGTACCTAAATACAAGTTCATACCATCATCTGCAAATTCAACCCTAAATCCAAGTTTTAATAATACAAGTACAGATACAAGACTACGCCTAAGATTTGGAGCATATAATACATTACTCAACAATAACTTATGTCCATTTATGATCATTAATTCGCAAGTTCCAATCTCTAAGACTTCAACTCTACTACTATTGTCCATATATATGTACTTGCTTCCACCAGGAATGCGACGATAGTCCTTGAAAGCCATTTTATCCCTTGTTATATGGTATGTTGCTGAATCTGAAACAAGTGATCTCACATTTGACTCTGTACATTCACGAGCGAAGTGACACATCTTCTTGCAGTTGTAACACTGCATCTTAGACTTGTCCTTTTTTTTGTTTCATTTTCTTGTTTTTTCTTAAAACTTCTTGAATCCAGATTTGCTTGAACCTGAATCAGAAGAACCATCAGCACCTTTCTTACACTTGTTGATGTTCTGGTTTTTTCTGTACATAAGAAGATACCAGATATGCTTCCTCAATGCCTTTTCAGTCATCAACCTATCTTCCTCAAGTTCCACATGACGAGCAACATCCTCAAATTTCTTGATGTTGTCATTGTGCATCAAATTAACCCGCATTTGCTCCCAAGACTTTGGAAGTGAGCGAATAACTGCTTGCACTTGTTGTTCGTCAGTTAAAACATGCCATGTTGCCCTCAGTTGACTTATCATATTTGACAGAGTAGTCAGATGCTGCCTCATGGAATGATCCTGGCGCTTCTTATATCCATCAAATTTCAGTGTTAACTGGCGCAAACGGGTGGTTGATGTGCCACCGAACTCAAGTTTTGCCGCATCCTACATAGCTTTGGATGTACGAAACTGTTCAAAGCACATCAAGAGATCATTCGACATACTGCTTAAGAGCAGAATTCGAGCAACTCTAACTATTTCCTTCCAAGCATTGTAGGCTGCCATAGTGTCTGGTAAAGCAGGCCTTCCAGGTTGAGCCATCACTTCGTAGATGGGCTCGAGCACTTTCTGATTTTCCAAGAGATACTGAACCTTAAGACTCCAAACATCATAGTTATGGTCATTCAGTTTCTCTCTCTGATTAAGATCAGCAATGATGCTTTTACTTGTTGACATTTCTAAGGAAGTAAGAGACACGAACAAAGAAATTTATTTTGTTAGCACAACTTCTAAAACAGATTCTGTCATACAATTAGAAATAATCTAAAAGTTGGTATCATTTCAATCATAGAATCAAAAGAAAATCTAAGATAATCAATCATCTCCTAAAAAACCGAAATATACTACTAAATACTAATGATTATTCAATTTATGCAGAATCATAGAATTTTGTTCCCTATTGACAAAATAGTATCTTCTTCTATAAATTCACTTATCGACTTTACTAGATTTTAAACAAAGTATTAAAATCGAAGAAGAAAATCTTTTGACTAATATATCAATGTAAGATAAGATAATCAGGAAAAAAACTAAATATAAGTATCAGATATTATTAAAGCGGAAGCCTTGAACAAAACCGACTTATTTTCTTCTTACATGTTCCCTTGAATGAGTCCAGTGCTTCTTCGTATCGTCAGTAGAACTCAATCACAATCTTGACAGGATGAACTGAGAACAATAATGTTCACAGTTAAAATACTAAACTCCAAAATAGTGTTATCAGGATAATCACTCTGTGATATTTACTTAGAATTTTCTATCTCAGAACCCTCTTCTTCAATTTGAAAACATGCATATATATACAACCTCTAAACAGTGTATCTCATCTATATGATGATAAAGGCAACCCTTTATCAGCATATGTACCCTTAGTGTCGTTACAAACACATCTGTATATCTGGCATCTGTACAGAACACACCTGCACAATTGGTGCCTCTACAAAACATATATGTACATTTGCACCTGTGCAGAATATATATGCACTGTATATGTACACTATGTACACATTCAATTAAATGGATTAACATATGTGTCAAACTGGCCTTTACAGGTCTTTCTGAGACCAAACAAGGCTGTACCCGCCTTTCTGGTACCAAACCAGCTTTTCTGAGGCCAAACTAGCCTTTCTGGGATCAAATCAGCCTTTCTGGGACCAAATCAACCTTTATGGGACCAAACCAGCATTTTTGGACTAAACCAGGCTTTATAGACCGTTCTGGGTCTAATATGGGCTTTATAGGACGTTACGAGACTATTATGGACTTTACAGGTCATTACGGGACTGAATCAGGCTTTTCTGGCCGGTACCAAGCCTCACATCGGGCGGTACCAAGCCTTACCGGCCGGTGCCAAGCCATACCGATCGGTGCCGGGCCTCTACAGGCTGGTGTCGTGCCCCACTGGCCGGTGTCGAACCTTGCCAAGCCTTTCCAGCCTTGACATCAGGCGGTGTGACCCTCTACAGGCCGGTGCCAATCCACACCAGGCTGTGCCAACCCTCCCACCGGCCCGTGGCAGCCCACACCGGCCGGTGTGCCCCTCTGTAGGCCGGTGCCAGCCATTTTTTTTTCAAACCCCCTACAATGACTATCAATTATCTTATGAATTTATTACCTGCATTTGGTGTTATATCTCAAAATAAAAATAAAACAAATCATTTTCTCAAATAATGAGTTGATTAACTAAATTAATTTTCTCACTCCACAAAACCAACTGTTAATGGATTATTCTGAATAAGGTCGAGTTAGTTATGATAACTAAGGACTCAAACTTGAGAGTTGAGTAAGTGAGTTAGATATTTTAGCTTAGAGTCACAATTAAGCGCGAACTTCGGCTCGTTATAATTGCGAGCTGAGTTTTAGGTGTCATTTGCAGTTTTATTTTGTTAGGATAAATATGTATCAAATTTTTTTATTTTAAATATCAATATTTTTTTGTCAAATTTCGAACTCATGGTCTCATGAAAAATACTGTCCTTATACATTACACTAATAATCAGGAGCAGAGGCAAGTTCAAGGGAAAGGGAGCTTAGCCACCCTCATGATTAAAAGTCTATAATTTTTTAATTTAGTACTCGAAAGATTTTAATTAAAAATACTAGTTTGTATTCTCTACAAAGTCTATAATTTTTCTGGTTCCGCCTCTGCCAATAATTGATTCTCGCGGTCCTGCTTTTTATATCATCAATATACCGTTCTGCTTTTATTCGATGAAATGATACATGCAATAGAATCCATATCCGGTGAGAGGTAGCTCATAAAGTGGAATAGTCATCCAATGATTCATATTAAATCGAGATTCGCACGTACAAATCTCGATGTAATGTGAATCATTGAATGACTATTTTACCACACAAAATACTCTATCATATGTGAATTTCACGTATATTACATGTCTAGTTTTCATGTGTAAGTTTGTGGTATTATCAAATATATATTCTGAACTAAATTGTTGGATTTGGGATAGATGGTTTTCATGCGCACATCCACAAAGGAGTCGAACCCAAAACTGTATTCAGTTACTTTTACTTTCTGTTGTCAGATCTGACTCTTGAGTAAACTAAAGCAGTTGCAACAGTAAATACAGACTCCGACTAAATACATTTTTTACAATGCAATAAAGCAATTTGCAACTATTATTTCCTCAAAAGAGACAAAAAAACATTGAAATAAAAAAGCAATTTACAGATTTCAAGTACTTTCTTGTGCACTTCACGCGATTCACAACTGCACAACATACATGAGAAAACTATATATATATTTCTGTAATAAACTTTTGCGTCAAACCCCTTGATGAGGTTATTCTCTCATTCCTGTAACTAATACACTTTTTATACTTTCGTTTTTTTACATCAATGAAGAAGATAGGGACTTAATTCTTTCTTAAAAAAAGGAAAAAAAAGGGGGAAAAAATGAGAACTCTGATTTATCTTTTTACAGATACTCTAGTAGTGCAAAGTCGAGTCAATTCCTGTTTCTTCTAGATTGAGACGTTGAGTTGTGCTTTTATTACTTCCCCTTTTATGAATATCGTTGGATGCCGTGTCATATATAACGTGCATTAATTATTTTCCTTTTTTTTTCTTTTTCAGTTTGATGTCATGTAGACATGTACATATTTCATACGGGTACCGTTGGTACCACTACCATCTGTAAACTTATGCATGTTGACATTGAGGGACGGGATTAAAATTTTAGATTAATAGTTGTCAAAATTTCAAATTATTTTCTATTTTCACTAAAATTTTATTGAAAATTGTCAATTCGTAAATGACATATTAATATACTCTTATAATTATACTAACTAAGTAACTAACTCATTTTTCAAAAACATTGGGGATACCAGGCACTCCAGCACCTCCTAGCTCCGTCCCTGTTGACATTATTTATTTCATCATTTTGTAAGTGTCTAAGCTCTTACTTGAGGTAGATTAGGCTGATTATTCCTTATCAAGTTATCAGTAGTATAGTTAGAATCTGAGCTCAATGTTAAAGTTTTCCTTTAGCATTTGTTGGAATAAGTCTTAAACTCGCAATCTTAACAATACGTGATGATGTTACTGATCATTCGTATTTGGCATCATGCTATACTTTCTGGTTTAAATTCTATATTATTTTTAATAATATGTTTTTTTATCTAAAACCAAAAACCTGCCAATAATACGTCATTTTGTCACTTCATACGACATCCAAGATTATCAAGTTTCATGCAGTTTTTAACGACTAAAATTTAATGGCCTTTAATGAAGTATGAATAGGACCGTCAATGATATTGTTTTAATGCCACAAAACTGAGTTATTTGCAAATGAAATTCATCTTAATCTCTGAAAATTCATCTTAGCGCGTCCTGATTAGAACATAAGCTGAATTATTTGCAAATGAAATTCATCTTCATCTCTGAAAATTCATTTTATTTATACATATTAGAAATGACAAATGAGTAATGTTTGTGGCAACCTTCATTTTTGTTGGCATTTGTCTGTTTTCCATTTCTTTATCTACAAAGTTAATTTTGGCCAAACAAGTGGTGCAGCTTAACCTACTTACCTATTGCAGATAGATATCAGAGAAACATTTTATGGATAAACATCGGAATAAATGGAACTATTTTTGTCCTATCACACAAATCTTCTCTACAAGTTGTAGCCTCGTTGGCTTGCATTTGGAATGGAATTGTAAAATAATCATCATACCAATTATTCGTTCATGAGGATTTTTTGAATGAGTTCAGACAATTTTGTCAGGTTTTCTTTTAAAATTAATATGTGTTTTTTTTTTTGTATAAATAGTACATAGTTGACATTTTCGTCTAAATGGTTGACAACTTGACATGTTTTTTTTTTATTTCGTTGAAGAACTAATACTTTCAATTCTCTTTCTGATGGTTTTTCCTGAGCAATTTTTAGTTTTTTCTTTTTTGATTTATTAAAAATTACCAAAAAAATTAAGTATATTTTTAGACAATCCTTTTCCAATCTGCAATGATGATTACAAAAATAAAACATTGACCTACAATTGCAAAGAATGCAGAACTTTGATCTTAAAATATAATTGGTCAAAAATGCCTATTTTTCTAGCCCATCAATCTAGTGGAACCGGATCTGGTGTTGCGCAGTACCGTGCTGGAACACATTCGAATCGTAGTGCATCGGTATTCGTGCCCAAAGAATAAAGACTTCTGATTTTCATCACTGACGTTCGATCCGAACCGTTGGTGCTGTGCTACACATGGTGCTGTGCGATAGCGGATTCGGTTCCATTCTAATAGGCCATATGGTCTGTATATGGCCTACATTGAAAAATCCTTTTAGGAAAGGATTTAATTTTCCTTGCAATTGGAAAGTGAAAAATACTAGGCGTATGACTCGCGCTCCGCGCGAAAAGTTAAATTTTCCTATTACAATAATAAATCGTTTAAATAATAAAAAAAAGCAATGGGGAAAAATCGAAAATTGTAGTGATTTTACTGTAGCGGTGAACAGTGAAAATACTGTTTATTTCACTGTGAAAATGAACAGTGGTAGCAAATGTTGCGTCATGAGTATATTAGATGAACGAACAATAAGCAGATGCTCGAAACATGTTACAGCATTTGGAAGCAACACTCAACAAAAGTTGAGGTATTGACATAGTCACATAGTATTCACTGGTTGATAAAATCAGAGAGTAGACGTCAAGCAAGGAGCAGCCAATCAGAGGTATTGATACAGTAGTCACTTGGTATATATAATATATGTTTGATAAACATGAGAATCACACCAATTCGAACATTCTTTTGTTAATTTTATTAGAATATAATGCAAGCACATTTATCTGTTTCAGCAATAATTAATGTTGACTGTTGAGTTAGTGTATTATTTCAAGTAATACAAGATTAACACCTTTTTTTTTTCCTATACTATTTGTGTTACTTTTTTACGTACTGCTTTCACACTCTAGTTCAAAAATTTATAACAATACATTTCTTTCTGACGATCCACGCAACATCACGTTTTACCTAAAAAGGAAGCATACAATATATACTAGACAATGGTTTCTGATATTTGCTTCTGGCAGCAATTTAGTTGTTTCATTTTGTATTTTTTGTTCTTTTCTTAAAGAAACAGTTTGACAAGCACTTATATGTAGCAGTGCAGAAGCATGGAGTTAATTAATTTGCACTGACTGACATGATCAGCCCTTAATTACAGCTTTTATAGACACTTTAATTTTGATATTTTGTGGCACTTTACTGTTATGTACCTATTACTAGGTTTATGCATATATAATTGATTTGTTGGTAGGCTGGATATGTTGCTTCTTGTTTAGTTGTAATAGGTTCTTAAAGCACCATGTAGATAGATAGAGTTGATGTACTGACATCATCTACAGCGGCATCGGTGCAATCAAACAGTTATGGAGGTGAGTTAAAAATGAATTTATATCTTCTTCAATTACAATAGCGGTTCGTTCTCCGAATTTCGATGCTACTATAACGTTTTTGACATGTTCGTACAATAGTTGTTACAGCGTTGCTACAGTGCTCATTTAGTAAAACTGTTCATTCTCTCTTAGAAATTTCTGACGATTCCAAAAAATACGAATTCAGTAAAAATCTCTCATAGAGTGTAGGGTAAATGTTTGTTTCTTTTTGTTATTAAAAGAAAGTGGTAACTAGATTACAACAAAAACAAAAATTTAATTTTAGGAAAGAATAGTAGCAATAGCGATAACTAGATTATAAGGAGTGAGAAATTAATTTGACCTGCCTTTAGCATTAAAAAAAAAGAAACATAAAAAATTCAACTTTTGAGATTTTTTGTTCCTACTATGGTATTTAAAAACATTTAAAATTCTATTTATAATTCAAAATAATGACAATAAATATTGAA
>CAXKVX010001988.1:0-26883 GCA_964058865.1 Eleocharis quinqueflora | reverse complement strand
TAAGAAAATTTTAAAAAATTGTTACTGTAGCGGCGAATATTGAAAACAATAGTTTCATTTCCGGCGAAAAAACAAAAAACATTGACTGTACTGTAGCAGCGAATAGTGAAAATAGTTATTTTACTGTAGCAGTGATCAGTGAAAATACTGTTCATTCACACTGTAGAAATAAATATACGCAAATGTTGCGCAATGTTACGTCATGAGTGTATTAAATTAGATAACACAAAATATGTTATGTTTCCAAAGCAGCTAAGAAAAGAAATCTGAGCCACCTATGTAGTGATGACAACTGCAAAATATTTTTTTAATATAATTGTTAGTTTAGCTAGATGCTTCGTGCATCTGTTCACATTTATTGAATTTGAAACTCGTATAGTATTAATTAATCATATTAAAAATAAGAGATGAATAAATTTCACAAACGATTCTTAAAGTATTATTATTTATTCTTTTGATTAGTAAACTTTTATATATATGCATCATTTTAATTCGTAGGACATCATTTTGAATCATGCGATTTAAACTTATATAATATATAATAGTTCGATTGGATTTTGCCTATGAACTTTTCAATTTAAGCCGAAACTGAAAGTGATACCAACTTATTCTATAGCTGCCACAAAGTGCTCCCTCCTTAAGTTTCGAATAATGAAGATGTTGAAAATGTCTTCAAATAAAGGAGATGCAACCGAAGAACAAGATGTAATCAAAATAATAAAGATGTATATTGGTGGTATTGACCTTATTCGACTCTCTTTCATATCCCAAATGATAGGTCTATCTTTGCCTGGATCCTCTTTGACTGTCAAATTGTCAATTTAAAGAGTGCATTGACCTTCTTGTTCTTTCCTTCGGAGACATGCAAGATCTCAGTGTTCACGAATTCGCTTCAAGCTTTAGAGCATCTATATTGGTAATTGCTTAACAATTGTTAATGCTTATGTATCAATTATTTTAGCAATTGTTGGGTTATTTAGCAATTTTGTTTATTAAGCAATCAAAATTAACACGTTGTGGAAATGATTGGACCAAATTTTTTCCTCATTTCTTTTTACTCAATGCATAGAATTGCTAGGATGAAGTGTTAGCAATTTATAATCTATTTAATTGCTAAAAGTGATGACGTGTTTGTTTAGCAATTAAATTGAATTGCTTCATCGTAGATATTTGTAAACCCTGAAGTTTGATTTTGAATTATGAAGCAGCTAAGTAATTGAAGATGCTATCTCATGGCACATACTCTTAATAGCGCATGAATTATTTAATTGAATATTTCAATGGAGATGTTGTCTCGTGATTCTGTGTAAACTAATTAAGAAACTGGTTTAAATGCTCAATTTCAAAATTAATGTGGTCTAATTTCAAAATTAATGAGAGGTCGAAAATCATTCATATCGGATGATCTAGAGATCGTTAGATTAACCAATTTTTCACCCCTTTAAACAAATTGTAAACAAATTAAAAAATGTAAAATTCGGTCTACAAGAAGAATATAATATGAATATCAAGTTTAACGGTTTGGATCGATCGTTTGGACTTTGAAATCGCAGACATAAATGCGAACTACGACGCATTTGGTGCTTTGCGAAACACCATAACCTCACTCTTATTATTATTAAAAACTGCAGACCGAATAAAGCCATGTATCTCCTTGTAAGATTTGGCTTATAGTTGGTGACTTAGTGAGCTATGCATTAAAATCCTTTTCTATTTGGATAATATTTTACGACACCTATACATATTGATGCATAAATTTATGAATTAACAATGATAGGAAAATGTACGAGTCAATTTAACTTTTTTTTCTTATTCCTTTTTCTCATTTTCTTTAGAATATGTCAATCAAGAGATAAAAGTAGTCAAATCAAGAGCCACAATGACCATGCTATTAATTATTTTCATATTATATTTTTAATAATGGTCGGTATATACTATATTATTATGAAAATTTATAAATACATTAATACAAGAATTGAACAAACTATTATTGTAGATTATCAGTCTAAATTGATTGGATCGTGTCAGGTCAGATTCTCGAAAGTTCAACAGAATTTTATTTTTGTTAGTTGGGTTCGATCACAATGAGTCCAAATCATATCAAGTGTAAATAGTCGATTCGGACCGTTGAAAACATTCTTCATACTAATATAGACTTGGAGACCAAATTTTATATTTTTTGGAATTTTTTTATTATTTTATCGGAAGGGTTGAAAATTAAATGTTTGTAAATCGTTAGATAAATAAATTTTTAATCCATCCGATAAAATAGTAAAAAAATTCAAAAAAAATGTAAAATTTAGTTTCCAAGTCTATATTAATATGGAGAATATTTTCAACGGTCCGGATCGATCATTTACATTTGCTACCATGGAGCGGTTGCGAGCGGTTGGAAGTTTGACGGCTACGGATCCTTCCTCATATATATATATAGATGACCGTCATGTGTTGTAGAGTACACCGAGACAAATAATGTTTTGCATGAAAATAGAGAGAATTAGATATTTCAATTTTATCTTAATTAAAACAATAACAAAAATTTTATTCTCAAATAGATTGGAATAAGCTAGAAATGAAAATTAATATAATAAATAATAAAATAGTATTAAAATAAAAGTATAAAAATGATAATAATAATGCTAATAATAATAATATACTATTCTACCAATCATAAGTTTAAACTAGTATCATACGTCGTTAATCACGAGCTAAAGTCGTATAATAATAACACTACTTCTAAAATTTAGTTTGTCACGGTTCTGGTACGTGAATCGCTAACTTCCATGCACTTCTATCTGACGCCAAATCTTTGGAGACATTCCATGCCTTTAATTTCCTTTTTACAACTTCAACTCATGTCAATTTCAGTCGACCCCTACCTATTCTCATGTTTTCCAACTCCATTACGTTGGTGCCTCAGAAGGCCTCCGCTAGATATGACCATACCATCTCAAACGATATTGAACAAGTTTCTCTTCAATCAGTGCGACCCCGACCTTGTCACATATATCATCTTTTCTATTGCGATCTCTTCTTTTATGCCCACATATTCACTGTAAAATATGCATCCCTGCACGCTCATCTTTTATATGTGTTGTCCTTTAGTAGCCCAACATTCTGCTCCATAAAACATTGCGAGTGATCGTCATCTTATAGAACTTGGCTTTCAACTTTTGTGGGACCTTCTTGTCGCATAGGATGTTAGATGCTTGTCGCCATTTTATCCAATCCATTTTTATTCTATGACTAACATCTTCATCAATCTCACCATCACTATGTAGCATCGATCCCAAATATCGAAATGTGTCTCTTTTAAGCACTACTTGTCCATCTAAACTGACATCTCCATCTTTTGATCGAACACCACTGAACTCGCACTTCATATACTCGGTTTCAGTCATACTAAGTCTAAAATCTTTTGATTATAAAGTTTTTCTCCACAACTCTAATTTTCTACGCACTTATACCTTACTTTCGTCAATTAGGACAACATTATCTGTAAATGGCATGCACCAAGAGATATCGTCTTATATATCTTTCGTGATCTCATCGATCACTAAGGAAAAAATGTAAGGGCTCAAAGTTGACCCTTGATGTAATCCTATCTTAATGAAAAAAATTCTCAGTCTCGATAAATATCATATGTAAATCATTCTTCTGCTATCTAAATCTTTTCATAAGTTGTCTTGTCAAAAAAATTGCCTTAATAATCAATCGTTTGGACATAAAACCAAATTGATTTTTTGTAACGTTTGTCATCTTTCTTAAACGAATTAGCAGGTACGAATCCACTAAAGGGTCAGTCCAAACACATAATTGTGCTTGATTTTCGAAATTTTTAATTTGATTTTTTTTTCTTTTTTTTTCTATTGAGTTGCATCTAAGTTTAATCTTGATATTAATTTTTTGTGTCCGAAATTTTTTTTTGACATATGCACAAAAAGTATGTATAAATTTAAACCATATCACACGAGAAGTACATTTTGATTAGTAAACATAATAAAATATCGATGAAGTATGCAAAAATTATCCTCAAAACAAATTAGGCGTGTTGGCGTGATGGAGTCTTTTAACTCTAATTCTACGCGTGTTGCCAAATGCCAAGGAAAAAGTAAAAGGGAGCCTAAGTAGGGTTGGGGATAATCAACGCATGCATGTTTTGACTGTTAGAGTTTGTAATCAAGTCAAATATGGTGTTTTTGGAATCAAATCTGTTGCTTGTCAAATCCCTTCTTGTTCCTGTTTGTTTCGATTTGAACCGTTCAAAACTCATCTAACGGCCAAAGCATCTGTCCTCTGATTTAAATCACAGTCGTTCGTGACGATCGATCGATTCGTGACGATCAGATCGAGACAAATAAGACCCTGCTCGCCTCCAATACAAGCAGAAGATTCGGATCCGGTGTTTTTAGCCTTCAATACACAAAAAATAATGTCTCCAACTTCTGACAAGATGTGTGTTTATATAGATAAGTTTATTAAGCTGAATGCTACTAGAAGTCTAGAACTGTAGGAAATGGAAAAAAAAAAACTTCTGATATAATACTTTGACACAATAGTTTTGCTTGCATTACATCATCAATTTTCTTTAGTCTAGGAAAATACTAAAAAGGATACAATCTCATTTGCTCAAGTCTGAAATAAATTGTCTATCAAACTATTTCTAACAAAAGTTACGAGTAACATCATGAGAGATGAAAAAATACATCTCCTTCATATCATTAAAATTTTACAGGTAAGTTAATATCAAGATTCAGCAATTTGGGATCAATCGGCCAAGTATACAGTAGAATCAATATATAATTTTTTTAATTTTGAAGGGGTTTCATGTAATATCAACAAATATGTGTTGATAAATTAACGTTATGGTCGGCATTGAACAATACGCTTCTTACCACTGATAACCATATTAGAAGAGGATGACAAGGAGATACAACATGTAGATTCTGTCAACAAACTGAGAGGATCCATCACTTATTCAACAAATGTACAATTAGTTCAATTTTTTTTACTGTTTTGAAAATTTAATGTGCTAATGAAGTTTTCATCACTTATTCAACAAATGTACAGTTAGTTCAATTTTTTTTACTGTTTTGAAAATTAAATGTGCTAATGAAGTTTTCCTCAATGTGTTCTCTTTAGAAGAATTATGGATAAGTGTACTCAAACTTAATCAACAAAACTTGCAGTTTCAAGTTTTGGGGTACTATTAGCAGCCTTCGTCTGGTCAGTATGGAAAGAAAGAAACACTAGAATCTTTACTGATACAGTTGGTATTGCAGATAAATCTCTAAATTACATGATTCTGCATGAATTTGAATTGGATAATGTTCAGTAGATATCACATTTGATACAATTATCGATACCGATTTTATTATGCACTCTGACCCTCCTGACAACAATGGTGATGGAGGTTCAGGAACTCTGAGAGCGATTGGGATTTGCTGGAATAGCACAACCAGAGGCAGATTCCGAGCACAATTAAAACCGAACGTTGAGGTTGAAATCAAGTTCGAACACAAACTCATCAAAATTCACTAAATATCATTAAAAATCTATTTTTTACCAAAAGTAACTAAAAATATACTAAATTTTACGTTTTTTTCGAAATCAAGTCCGACCACTTGTCTGTGAATGTATCCACGCCTGAACACAACAGTGGAGTATGGGATCTTCTCATCTGAGGTGAAGTCCATTTTGAGTTTACTTGAAAGTTACAAAATAAATTTAGGAGGCTAGCAGTGTGGCTTTCGGTCTCAAAAGAGTACTGATGGAGCTTTTACGATGTTTTGATTTTGTTTGTTTTTTTCAATTGATAAGTTGAAAATGAATTGCTAATTACACTAATGTAGTGTTTAACGATTTATGAATCTTCTTAATTATCAAAAAGTGATGACGTAATTGTTTAACAATTAAAATGAATTGATCCGATGTAGATGCTGTGAGGCTCTTGTATTAACCATTGTAAAATTATTTTGAATTTCTTAAAAGCTAGCCTCCCTACTCAGAGTTAGCTTTTTTCTTTAAAAAAAAGGAGAGGTCGTAATCAAGATATATACCGAAATACATTATATTGCGAGATGCCGTCCCCACTTCGCTCTCAGTTCCGTATCCACTATCAAATATGACATGAATGGCATTAAATTCTTCGCATTAATTGCGATAATATCGTGACAGTGATCATGCAACTTTATCAATCAAAAGATCTCCGAATAATTAATTGTTTTTTGGACATTTTAACTTTCACATGGCCCACTAGCATTGCCTGATGATTCGAACATGAAACACGCTATTTTGGGAACCGAATCTGCTGCTTTTAAAATTACTTTTTGTTTTCTGTTTGTTTTGATTTGAACCATTCAAAACTCATCTAACGGTCAAAACATCTGTTTTCCGAATCAAATCACAGCCGTCTATGACGATCGGATCGAGACAAGCAGGGCCCTGCTTGCCTCCAATACAAGCAGCAGATTCGGATCCGCTATTTTGAGGGATCGAATCTGTTTTTCGTATTTGAGACGAGCAGGGCCGTGCTTAGCTCGATCCGATCGTCACAGATCGATCGATCGTCACGAACGACTGTGATTTGATTTAGGGAACAAATACTTTGACCGTTAAATACATTTTAAATGGTTCAGATCGAGACAAGCAGAAAACGAAGAAAGATTATACGAGCAACAGATTTAGTTCCTATTTTGAGGGTAAGTACTATATTGAGACTTGAGAGAGGAGTAGGATTTTTTTTCTCTAAATTCCAATTTTGCCTTTAATAAATGAATGTTACATGATTTAGTAATCATGTAACACGAAGAATTAGATAGTAACTTTATCTACACATAAAAATAAATTATTATAAACAAAAAAATTCTTCATAACGTCTAGATATTTATTGGGGTTACTTTAGGATGCTTATATAAAAAAATGGAAAACATTTTTCAAAATATAAAATGCATTATGAAATTAATTATAGTTAAAGAAAAGAACAAACACATGATGTAGGTATAAGAATTGAGTTAATCTCTGTGAACAAATTTTTTAAATACAAATCAATTATAACCGTTGATATTTATCATTAAATCTGCAATGACATTGATTTTGTCATCAATAATAGCACAATCAAAATTATTTTGTTCCAAAACAAAATTAGCCATACTGACTAAAACAATAAATTACTTGAATTTACAGTCAATTGAGTGTTTCGTTGTGTATACAAAATTGCACAAACTTACCTATGGAGATTGGATAGTAAAATAATGGACTTTCAAGTCTATTAATATAACTTTAAAAAATGCAAGGAATCAATACAAAGAGTTCATTTTTACTATAAAAAGGTATCACGATAACCCCAAACGGTTCATATATATATATATATATATATATATGCGCTAAAATATATTTTATTTAAATGCAAGTCCTAGTATGTGAACCTAAATTACGTAGACAATTATATGAGATTGGATTTTTATAATTCTATATTAGTTTAAGATATTCGCTAGTTCAAATTTAAATTTTTATTGTATCTTTTCGTTCTAATCAAAAGCATACAAGATTGCTCATATAATTAACTGATTTTTTTTTGTAAATAGCAGGCTTTTAAAAAAACTTCGTTTTAACTTGAAAAAAATTTGTGACGTTAAGTTTTTTGAAAATAACCTTTTTTTGGTATTTTCTACCGTTTTAACTTAGATTAAATCGTTTAAATCTGTTTTATTTGGTTATCGTTAAAATCGTTTTTTTATAAATTTCAAGAGCAAAAATCCGCATGTTTCGTCATATGACCTCCAAAATTGTTCTACTATATTATACATAAGTAATCAACCGACGAATTCTATCACATGCCTCTAAACAAATTTCTACACTTCTGAATCAACATATTTAACTTAGTCAGGTAGTTATCAGTGTTGTGATGGAGTGTTGATTGATTGGGTATACTAGCCTTGTGTATTATATTGATGCTGGCATGAGATATTATTATATTGGTGCGACTTATGCAATTAGATAGTGGAGCTTATAAAAACAAACATTGAATCACATTCTCAAAATAAAATATATTCAAAATCCTAATTATTAAACATATCAAATCACATCATGTATATTTTTAAATGATGAAAACAAAAAACAACAATGTTAATAATATTATTAAATATATTATATAGTACATAGTTACATACATATGACAAAAAATATGCATGTTTGCACCATAATTTGATCTGAAATAAATATATAATATATAAAAATGGTTGTCCGTTTTTTAATTTAACTTCGGTATAACACCGTTTTAACGTTAAATCGTTAAGCGACCACCTCATTGTTAAGGACCGTTAAACGTTTTTTAAAAGCTTGGTAAAGAGTCATTTGATCTCCAATTATTAATTTTTTTATTTGTCAATATAACTACTAATATAACTATTAGGTTATGTATATATACTATTAATTGAAGAAAAAAATCTTTCATTCCCCTTCATCTGTTTTCCACTGTTGCTCGTCGTTTTCTTTTCCTTTCTGACTTATTCTTATTTGATCTTATTTTTTTTCAAATACTCATTCTTCACTGCATCTCTCTCCTTATTTTTCTTTCTTCTCTAGTTCTTCCTCTTTTCCACCTTTTCTCTTCTCTCTGTTAAGAGATCTATAAAAAACTACAATCGTCAGAAATGAAATGTTGTTTGAATGTTTTTCTTTCTCTTGCAAGTGCATCTCTCTTTCTTTCATTCTTTCATTTCTCGTTCTTTACCTTTCTTATCTTCTCTCCGACGAGATATCTGTCAGAAATGACGAGAGATCTAAGTACTTGACAAATTTGAGAACGACGATGATAGATGGCTGACGACAGATGAATAAATAGTGTGAAGCGTGTTTTCTCCACTAAACTTTGAAACCACATTTTACTATCTTCAGTGCATGAAGATGAGAGTGAGAAATTGTAGTTCACAACATATAAAAATGTACATGTTGTCAAATACGTGAAAAAACTAATATTAACACGAAAAATGCTAGTATAAACACCCTAAAATGCTAATAGAACACGTGAAAATGCTAATAATAATGCTTGAAAAAAATAGAAACACTTGAAATAACTATATAAATACATGTTTCCAACTAATGTGAACATTTTTTATTTACTTTACACCACATATTTTTATGAACATTATTAGTGAAAATATTTTGTATATCATAAATATTTTTAAGTGCACAACATACTTGAAACAACTAATATAAACACTTCTTTTCACCTAATTTGAACATTTTTTATTTAGTTTACACTCTATTTTGTGATACATTATTGGTTAAAGCATTTGTATAACATACATATTTTCAAATGCACAACATACATAAAACATCAAGGATAAACACTTGTTTCCATCTAATGTGAACACTTTTTTATTTAGTTTACACTCTATTTTGTGATGAACATTATTAGTAAAAGTATTTTCATGTTTTTAAGTTCACAATTTACTTGAAACAACAGTATAAACACTTGTTTCTAATAAACACCTTTTTATTTAGTTTATACTTTATTCTATGATGAACATTATTAGTGAAAGTATTTTGTATATCATACATGTTTTCAAGTGCACAACATATTTTATCTAGTTTATGTAATTTCTATGATGAACATTATTAGTGAAAATATTTTATATACCATACATGTTTTCAAGTGCACAACATACTTGAAACATCTAGTATAAATACACGTTTTTAACTAATATGAACATATTTTTTATTTAGTTTACACCTCATTCTATGATGAATATTATTAGTGAAAGTATTTTTTATACCATACATCCTTTCAAGTGCACAACATATTTGAAAAAAACTAGTATAAACACATATTCCTAACTAATATGAACATTTTTTTTGTTTACACTCTATTTCGAGATGAACATTTTTAATGAAAATATTTTGTATACCACGCGTGTTTTCAAGTACACAACATGCTTGAAATAACTAATATAAGTACATATTTCTAACTTATCTGAACATCTTTTTTATTTAGTTTACACCTCATTCTATGATGAACATTTATAGTGAAAGTATTTTATATATAAACCATACATATTATCAAGTGCATAATATACTTGAAATAACTAGTATAAACACGTATTTCTAATTAATCTGAACACTTTTTTATTTAGTTTACGTATGAGATACGAGATATGATAACGCTCCACTTGCGGTATAACTCATCATTTTTATCTGCTCTTGACTCTTTAAATTTTCTTTTTTCGTAAAATTAGGTAGGAGGATGGAAGTGGAAATGGAGATTAGGAAACAAAAAATCTGGCCCTTAATTAAAATTGATAATAGATGAAGAAGAGAATAGAAAACCGATACAGTAATAAAGTTATTTATTTGTTTCCTTTAGCAATTTGTCTAATGCAAAAATAGAAAGAACTTATAAAAGATTATCCAGCTTCGCAGTTATTAAGATGTATTAATTAAGGGTAATATAAGTACAACGTCAAGAAAAATTGGTGCTGATCTCAAAATAGTGTTTGTTGTCTATTGGCCTTCGAACATGCATCTAATCCATAATAAATGCACTTGTGCACATCTATTTAAAAAGATATATAGATATTTCGACGAAGTTCTTGATCTAATATTTAAAGAGTAATGTTTTTTTAAGTGAGGTCAGCAGTTCGAAATTCAGTAATAATATTTTTGAAATATTTTTTGGTCTAAATTTGTGACTTGAGACAAAACTTCTTGCTCAAAAATAGTCATTTTGAATATATATAAATTTAGAGTTAATATATCATCCTTCACTTTCTGTCTCCCTCTCGCGTCTTCCGCTACGCAACAAATAGTTACGTGATACAATATAAAGACTTGTAACATTTAATATAAAGACTTCAATGTTAAAATGAAGACTGCCAAATAAAATATTATGTGTATATTTCCTGAGAAATAAAGACTGCCAAAAGTATAAAGACTTCAAATGTTAATTATAAAGACTTTCATGATACAGTATTCATTGTAGTATATAATTAACAAGAAAATTACAAATAAATACTACATGTCTTGAGAAATGAAAACTTGACACTCAATATTTATTATAATGAATCCAGTCCAATAGTATAAAGACTACTACATTTGAGTATTAAGACTTACATTCAGTATATAAAGACTACTACATTTGTTGTATATAGGAGGCGTGTAAGAAAGGCTTGTAAGGAGGAACAGTTAGTCGCTTTCTTTTAATAGTTTGCGATAACTCTTATTCTTCTCGTGTATGAATCGTTCTTTATTGTAAATGAAAAATAAAGTATAAATTTGTTCTATTTACTGTTTAAAAAAGTTTCAGATAACCATGATATTCAGGTATTGAATAGGTACAAGTTCGATTAGAGTTGACAAAATATGAAGTAGCAAGTGTGAAATAATTTCGGATAACTAGACATATTTACATGCAAACAAAATTTAACAAAATAGAACACTGCTTAAAAATTGTTAAAACTAATACAAGAATTAGTTATAATGTAATTTTGAGAATTTCGACAATGATCTTTAGAATCATGCGAATAAGTTTTTTAAACAATAACAACAAAGCCTTTAGTCCCAAACAAAATTTTTTGTTTAAACAAAAAACAAAAAATATTGTTTTTTTTATAGATTGATTTTTCTATTACTTACATTTTATGCAAACTGAAAAATCGTTCTACAGTTTATCAATTGCAATTTAATGCCAATTGATTTACGGTTAAATATTGAAACTTGCATATGATTTTATCATCTTTATCAAGATTTTAAATAGCTCGTTACAGCTACTCTTATGACATTTTTGGACCTCGGCTGCAGTGTAATTTTAAAATATTGACGAAGATAATTAGACATCTTTTGGGGTTTCAGTGTATTAATTATTAAAGAAACAACTACAAAAAAAAAAATCAAAATATATATACTACTGGATAACCACAAAATTATATATGCTGTATCTTAAAATTCTGCCTCCTTTTTCCCACCATTTTTTATCCGACTATATTTCTCTGGTTTTTACTTTTTAAGCCAGTAAGATAATCTAGTTCTTCCTATCTGACGGAGTGATGGTACCTAAAATTGATGCACGATTTTTTGCAATTTCGTCCTCGTGGTTAAATTTATTATTGGATTAGAATGAACCAGGAAGCTTCTAGAAGAAAGCCTCCAACCCCATTTTAGTAACGCTCACGCCTCTTAGTCTTATTACACCTAACCGCCATGCGTACAGATTATTTGATGCTCAAACTTTGTATCCTATTATGCAGCCTTTTACATTGTTTAGTTCATAGCATAGTGACAAACGGTTGATTAGTGATTCAGATATAATACAATTATACTTTGGAAAAGTAAATGTTTCTATTATACTTATAATATATCAAAAATAACAAAAATAATATATAATACATTTTAACGAAAGAAATCTCATAATTCGATTCATTTGTTTTAGTAGTGAATTATTCGATTCATTTATCTTATGACAAAAAAAAAAATTGTTTTAGTAGTGAATTATAAAAGCATGGAGTTTGTTACTATGTTCATCGTTATTAATTGTGCCTAAATGCGAATTTTATAGAGTAATATGGTATGGAGCAGAGAGAATTTCAATAATTAACTTCGATGGATTTGCATCTGCTGCCATTAGTGTGATGGAAGCGGAAGTGCCATTGTTTCTATGATATATAGTAATATGAATCTCATAAAAACAATATTATAATATACTTTCTTACATCAAATCACAGTCGTTCAGACTTAATCTGACAACTCAGATTGACTATGACAACAGACACAAATCCAACTTCGATAATGTTTATGTTGCAAATATTAAAACTGTAAATACATTAATAAATCTACAATCATTATTTTACGTCAAAAATATATGACATTTTTTTATTACTCGAGGATATTTTTTATTTGCATAATATGATAATACAAATCAATTAGAGCATCTGTAGTTAGCTCAAATTTCAATTCTGATACATACGCATGATATTTTTACCCGCCATCATAATTGATGATGACATCGAACTACCTTAACTATACAATATGATAATACAAATTAGTTAGAGCATCTGTAGTTAGCTCAAATTTCAATTCTAACACATACGCGTGATATTTTTATCCGCCATCATAAATGATGATGACAACGAGCTATCGTGACTATATAAAATATGGATCCCACAAAAATGATATTAATAAACAGTTCCTATAGTAAAGCCCCGACCGTTCAATTTTAATTCAATATTAATTGATTATGAAAAACTCACTGCCAAGTACCATCACAAAATATAGCAGCAGATACGAACCCACATGAATTCAGTATATTGCATCGTATATCCAGCACCACATTCGATCCGAACTCTGACCTCTTTGGCTTGGGACCTTGGGTAATGTAAAATGGTTAATGTTCTCCATTTCTCTGAGGAAGCAAAACAAATATAAATCTCCTATTCTCTCTGTTTTTTTTTTCAATTTGTTTTTATAATTAATGCCTCCATTTCTCTTAGATTACTAATAAACCAAAATATTTTTGTTCGTTCTCTTTTATATATACGAGCCCCCACACACCCCACTGGCACATGCGTAACATAATATTTTATCAATCTTCTTCCCTTTCTCTACACCTCTCCCCTCTCTTAAAAACACAAAACCAAACCACCATTTTTCTGAAAGAGAAAAATGGCGATTATGCAAAACCTGAAAGAAGAGAGCAGATGGGAGGACATGGATACAGATTGCTTAGTGAACATATTTTGCCGTCTCGGCCTAGAAGACTTGTCTCTTTCAGTACCATTTGTGTGCCGGTCATGGTACCGGGCCTCGCTCGATCCTATGTGTTGGCGAGTTCTCAAGTTTCGGGGATTGGACTTCATGCCTTGGAGCAACTTGTCGAAAGAATTTAGCAAATGGTACCGCTTGCCGGGCTTCTTCTCCTTCTCTGGTTTTCTCAAATTTTGTGTCGCGAGAAGCCGTGGTGAAGCAATTGAAATCGAGTTGCCTCTGTTATTTGGCACATCAAATGATTTGACGTACATTTCACATAAGTAAGTTTGTTTTCTCTTGTACAAGATTTTGCAATTTGCTTGTATTTACTTAGTATGATATAAGTATCATTAATCATTCTAGTCTTACACTCCTTTCCAATTGTAACTAGGTGTCCAATATTAAGGAAAGCCACGCTTCCGAATTTGCAATCGGAGGATGAACCACGCTTGCCGGAAGTAATAGGCAGATGGCACGAGCTCGAACAACTTGAGATGGAATGCAAACCATCCTCATTTCAAGAGTTGGTTAACAACCTCAGCCCAAAACTCAGCAGCTTGAAAATGTTTGGATCATTCAACAGTGATGACATCTCGGCGATCGTCACCAAGCTACCAACGATAAAGTGTTTGCGCCTCAGCAAATCGTACTTGCAGAAGGATGAGTTGCTGGCAATTTTGAATGGATGCAAGTGCTTGCAAGAATTGGTTGTGAAGGATTGTGTCGGGTTTGAAGTCGATGAAGAGGTTTGGAAAATAGTTTCATATGCTGGGATCAAAGATTTCGAGCATGAAGGATCCAGATTAATGGTCGATGAAAATGGTTATGAGACGGATGAGTGCGATCCTCTCTATGTACACGTTATGTGATGTGAGTGGTCAAGATTAAATTGATTTTGTAGAAAACTTGAGTAGTATTTATCGAATTTATTTTAAGGTACTTTCTTAATTGAGTTGTCAGTATCAGTAAGGAGGGAACCGCATCTCTTCCTCGTAAATTTCTGTTTGCTTTTCTGCTTGTTTCGATCTGGAACGTTCAAAACTCATTTAACGGCCAAAACATCAGACCTCTGAATCAAATCACAGCCGTCCGTGACGATCGAGCGGTCGGATCGAAGACAAGCAGGAAAGCAAGCAGGAATTTACGAGCAGCAGATTCGGACCCAGTAGGGAGAGCTAGCTTCAAAAATATTAAATATATGAGAGACAGTAGTTCTCTTTTGAAATTTTGATATTATTGTACAAATGGTTAGATGTTTTAACTATCCTATTTATATAGTTATTAAAATTAATTTGTTATGTTAAAGTAATCTTCTCCATATATCTAGGTCAACAAACTTGTCTTTGAAAAATTCACATTTTTTGGGATATATTAGTAAAATACAAATGTTACTTTATACAAATTTCAAAGCTGTTGGTTCTTTGAACTATCTACGTGCATAAAATCTTATGGCTCAAATTATGAGATAGTTTATCAAATTTGACTATTTGAGCCATAAGAGAGCCGTTATTATTGGTTCAAAGCTGTTGGCCCTTTTTATACAAATTAATAATTAATAATTGTCTCCTTCTTTAATTTTCTCCCCTACCCCTAGCTACTTGCATAAAAAGACCCTAAGCTAGAAAGCAAAATTTTATGACATCCACATGCATGGTAGAGAAGAAATATGAAATCATAGGGATAATGATAATTTTTTAAGCACTTTATTGATGCCTATGGCACTTTCCTACATTTTACTCTTTGCCTCTTAGAGTCTTAGATAGGCATCTGAATAATTTTGGACATATATATGTGACGGAATATTATTAAGAAAAAAATATCATGCATCTAACATTGTCTCTATTGTATATTGTCATATATGACAAAAAAAAGAATTTTTTAAATATTAAAGTTCCGTGAAGCCAATATACTAGAGGTACAAATAAGATAAGGCAAAAACTTGAGTACTTCAAAAAATAAGTACACTGAGTATTTTGAGTCATCTGAACCGTTCAATTCGAGATTAATGAAAAGTAATTTACTTTAAATTTTGATGCATTTTCCGAAAAATCATCTTTTATCATTCTCGATAGATTAAACGGTCCTAATAAGTCAGAATACTCAATTTAACTATCTTTTGAACTACCCAAGTTTTTGCAATAAAATAACGGAGAAACTTTTTATTAAAGAGAAAAAAATATACCGTGCCTCCCCCGTTATGAATATACAAACAGTACTTCGGTAGTTTGGACTTTGGCATGTCTAGAAAAGTCCAATTATTTTCTTACACGCTTTTACATCTCTCCGTGCACGTGGGATTCGTATCCTCTGTTATACTTTTTTTTGTGTAGCAGAGTGTTATATTTAATTAGAATTCTCGAATTTCTAATTCGACGCTTGATTGTTACTGATATGATTCATAGAAGAGAGTTTTATAGTACTAAATCAGAATTGTTAAATTCTGATTAGACGATAAAGAAAACTTTGCATGTGTAGACCGGGAAAAATAATTGCATGTGCATGCATTTGCTTGAAGAAGAAAAGTAAAGGTTTTTGCTATTTAGTTAAGAACTTAACATCATACATGTAAATTTATTTGGAAGGTCACAAAATATCCTTTTGAGAACAATTACGAATTCAACATTTAGATTTTAGGTCACAACAATTTGAATCCAAATTTATTTCTAGAAAAAAAATACACAATTTTAGGTAATAATTCAATTAATTCTCCGATTTAAGATTTAATAGATTTACAAGTGAAATGGATATGTGCGCATTAGCCGTGCTTATTTCCCAATCTCTACTCTATTGCACTACATAGATATTTTAGGGTGGATTCGTATTTTTGAAATAAATATTGCATGTATTGTTTACAAAACAAAATACATGATATTATGATTGAATGTCAAATATCTCAGATCAGGACGTTATTATTTTCATATTTTTTTTACTTTTCCTTTATAGATATCTATTTTTATTTCATGAGGTGATTAACTAATTGACCTTTCTAATTTATCTATTCTAATTTTCTAGTAACGTGAACCAACATCTCGGTCTTTCTAATACTAAAATTTTGAAATTTCATTAGTCCATTCTTTTTAGATTTGATAAAAGTTTGTTAGAACAATAAATCATGAATTCCATATTGAAAGACAAAAAGGACCTTTAAGATTTTAATTTTTTTCCTTCGATTAGTTAGAAGACAAAAAATAATTACCTAAAAGATAAAGCAACGAATTCAGATTGATCGAGTTCTTTTATGTGAAAAGTTCAGAACAAGCAGAGCATTCTTTTTGATACATGGCTAGAAATAATAATGGATGTTTTTTCCCAAGTTAACCCTTGTATTATAATAATATGTAAAAGGGCTCCCATATCAGCCTTCTCAATTAATTATTTAAATTACTCGTGACTCAATCGTAACTTGTTTGGTATCGACTCAGAAAAGAGTTCATAGTTAGCTCGTTTGATTGATGCTTGTATTTTTTGCGAGCTAATTAGGGATTTGATAAAATTTGATCGGTTCGATTTTGTTCGGAAAATTTGATGTTGCGATTCGAATTAGCTGACTTGAAGATAAAATCGTGTGAATCCGTTCAAGAAAAAATTTCAGGGTCTAAGACGGATATCGATCATTTTTGTTGAAAAAAATGGTGTTAAATCTGGCCCTAAAATCTGGTCTAACCCAACCAATGTAATATGCCATAATCCGTAACTAACCTGTGCAAAACTCTTGCAAACCCGCTCAAATCCGTCCATATCCGCACAAATTCATGCAAATCCGTACAAAATCCGGCCAAACTTGAAAATAATCCGAATATAACCAGGAATTACCAAATTTTTCGAAAAAAATTCAGAAAAAAAAAATTCAAAACATACCCGACCAACCCAGCCCAGACTGGACTCCGTCTAACCCGATCCAAACCCGCCGGTCCGCCAACCCCATGAACCTTAAACGGGTTGCGGACAGCCTAAAACAAATTAACTCAATCCGACCAACATGTTGATCCAGACAAATTTGAACCGGATCGGCTCGGTCCGGTCCATTTCCAATTCACTAGAGCTAATGTAAAACTCACCATTTTTGACAATTATATTAGTAAATAATTATCTTATTAACAATAAAATTTATCCCTAATTAAAATATTAACTCTAATCTAGCTTAGAAAAATACCTACAATCTAAAACTCTTGATTTGAAATTTAAAAATTTCCGAATGATAAAAAAGAAGAAGATTCGTCCTTTCCTATAAAGAAGTAAATAATTAAAAATATCATAATATACTTGTAACAAAAATTTTATATGCAAATTGAGAAGGTATATAAAAGCATGAAGTTTCATTTGATTATAACAATGAAATCATCAATATTATAACTAACTTTAACTAATTATATAACCTATGTGAATAATTTTAATAAACAAAAATTTAACTCTGAAATCCTGTAACGAGTTATACGACCTAACCCAAACTCAAAATCGACAGCCACACAATAGCCTACACGGTCTAGACCTCAAATCACCTACTCACATTTAATTAAACCATATAAACTTAATAATATGCGAGCGGGCACTGAGCATGACCCAATGGGTCATCCATGAAGAATACAACGGATGACTACACAACAGGACGCACATGCAGAGTCGCAATGAAAGGGAACCAACAGCACAAAGGGAGATCCCTTGGGTTCTCTCCAAGACCGATTCCCTGTGGCGATGCTGTTGTGCCCTGACGATGTGGGTCAAGGCGGGTTAACAGTCGAGATTGAAGGACTAACAACACCGATGGGCACAAAGATAGAGGGATAGACGAACCCAGTCAGCAGTTTTGGAAGTGCTCACCTAGAAACCCCTGCCCTGCTACTAGATCTTTGCGATCGAATACAATGTCCTTTTTATGTGGTGGGTCAGCGTATATTGGATAACAGGTCAAATCATGAAGTGTAATGAAGTAGAAGCTGCAGGGCATCCGTCTGACCCCTGCACAACTCTCTCCATTTCACCTTTTCCCACGCGCCTCTCTGCCTCTTTCTCTGTGCACCCAGAAAATCCGGGTCTCTTAGACCCTTCCCGAGACACTCTCTCTCCCCTATTTCTCTTCTCTGTCAAATCTCTCTCACCGCTCTCTTTTCTCTCATTTCCTTCTCTCTCACCGTCATTTCTCTCGGCTACCTCTGTCTCTCTGCACCTCACTCTCGCGCTTCGCATTTATCACCCCGGTCATCTCCTTTCCGTCCTTCCCCTCTTCTCTCTCACTCGTTACCTCTCAGATCGTACGATCCGCCATTAATGCCCTCTCATTTTCGCTCGCCCTGTCATGTCCCTCTGGAAGCCATAAATGGCTGAGGATCGTACACTCCTCACCCTCTCTCTAGAACAGATGCTCTAGGCCCTCAAGTACCTGCTCCTACTGTCTTGTCGTTCTTTTCGAGTTCGCAAACCTCACCACATTCTATAAAACCACTGATGCTGCACCTTCTCTCTCCCTACTGGATAATCGTTGTTTCTCATGTGTTGAGACTATACTCGAGAGAAAACTGGTAAGAACAGATAAGAATAATGTATAAGAAATGGGAGGGAAGAGGAGGTAGCAGCCAGTTCTGGAGAAGTGGTGGAGGTTCCACATTTCAATTGATGATTTCGATACCTTCAATGCTTGCATTCCCTTCCTTACTGGTAAATAAAATGAAACCCTAGACACCCATATCTGATTTCTTGTGCTGTGTCTTGGCTTCTCTTTTGTTCTTGCTTGGTCTATGGTTGCTCTGTGTGTTTTGTATGCTTGCGTGTTACTCTCTCTGATATACGTACTGACGTGGGTAGCCTTGATCTGTAGTCAGAATGAACTTGTTGTACTGACACCCTTGGTGACAGTGGCCATCGAGCCACTGTCGGTGATTTGCTTTCTGGTATAAAGTTTGTGATATGGACCAGTGCCTTAAAGATTGAGAAAATTTGGGGTTATCGGGTGAAAATAGGGGTGCTCACAGGCACCCCATGCTTTCTTAAGGGTTGTGGTGTCCAACCGGTGCACTGGTAGTGTTGTCTTACCAGTATCGGGCATCTGTACCAGTGCTGGTACAGATTATACCAGTACTGGTAAGGGATTTTCGACGTAAGGCCTATCTGTGATTTTGGTTGTCTTGGTGGGTTCTGGGTTCTGTGCAGGCCGAGATTATTGGGCCCATAAGTGGGTTCGGGTTTTTCTGACCTTAAATGAAACTCAGTACATAATAATAAATGGGCCTTTAGCCTTTGGGCTTTTGGTCCCTTGCTGAATAATAAAAAAATAATAATAATAATAAGTAAATAAAATAGTGCTGGGTATTTTTGGGCCTTGACCCTAATTTGGGCCGAAATAGGTATTACAGCAGATACTACAAATTAGAGGTTTAGCCTAAAAATACTTCGTCACTAGACCCAAAAATAAAAGGTCCGAGAAAGGTAATAGGGAAATGACGACCATAAGTCCGTGCAGCACGAGCTTCGGCTATGACGCACGAGTACGGACTTCTGATCCCACTCCAGGATTAACACAAACAATAAATAATTAAAATTAACCAACTTGAGTTTCTATATATTTTTCTATACTATATTTATCACAATAAACAATATAACGTATAATATACGGCTCAGTTACATAGTAGGATAGTAGCTTGGTACGACATCGTATTTGACATGATGACACTTGATTTGCTAATAATGCGTAACGAATAAATTAATTAACTAAACTTGATATGATACTAAACAATACAATTAAATAATTATAAGTGTTACTAAGTGTGATGTATAGATACATATATATATATATATATATATAGATATATATACACATAGATATATATACAAAATAACCAAATAATAAATTACATATATACGAGTAGGTATTTAAGTTTATATATGATTATATGTTTTTACATATATATATATATATATATATATATATATATGTATATCTACTTATATATGAACTTATATATATATACATATATTTAACAAAGTACACTCACATCACCACCAATCATATTAGACAAAGTATAACTATATAAATAACATTATATATTGATCAATTTCTCTATATCACATAGCATTTTGTACACCTAAATTCCATATGAAAAACATTCAATTTTGACTAAGTAAATATCTAATTATAAAGATATATATATATATTAATCAATTTGTCTATAAGCACATAATCAATATAGTTACACACACATAGGTTAATATATAGTTAGCTATTTTTGTTTCTTCTTTGATTGTTTATAATAAAAGTCCAACTAAAAATAGTTGATTTTATAACATGCTTTCCTCGTGATTTGTTATTTACATTTTGTACATTATCGTCTTGACGTCACATTTAATAATGGGAATAGTAAAACATTATGAAATAGCATATAAATTAAATACGAAGAAAGAGATGTGTGAGTTGAACACACGCTCACTGTGCAGCATGGACACTGCACACGAGACTGATTTAGTAAAAATATTGAATAAAATAACTTAGGAGCATCAAGGACGTCTCAATCGCCGTTACCTTGTCATTTGATTTCACTTAATTTCACAAGTCCCTCGACTAATTAAACAAACTCGAAATAAATAGGAGATCTAGTCGACTCGGACCCACACACGGGGGACGAGACTGACGTAGCTGCATACGACGCTGAGGTCAGCGTGGACGCAGCGGACCCTCCATTAGAGTAGCTCACGCTTAATTCTAGGTGTGGATTCCTGGGGATTATATTCCTTTCTCTCTTATTTAGGACCTACCAGACTTACCTAACTGAACTGCGGTACCAAATTTCCAGAAATAACTAATCAGGCCCGTAGAACTTGAACTGCCATATTTGCATACTGGTAACTGTACCATTAAATGAGTCCAACCTGCACTTGCATGTCATTGCACCTCATCTTGCATGTAAAATCCGATATACGGATTGTATAGGCTATTAGACTACTTAGAATAATTATAGGTAGATGCGTATCAAATATTATTTATATATTCTCGTTGGGGGTGATGAGAGTCGGGCCGGTGAGTTTAGCTAGGACGGATGTAGTCTGGGGGCATCGTGAGGATGGATTACGTACGCAAGCTCAACGCCCGTGGGGTCCATTTCTCGGGATGTCCCTAAGGACATTCGATCACTGCTCACCAACGATGACCATCACTTGGTGGCTCGTAGTGCCAGTTCGAGTATTTGATTTTCAAGATCCTTACTAGTATAAATATTATAATATCTTCCTTTGAGTGATTAAGGTTCGGTTTCTCAGTTTAGAGTATGCGTGTCATATGTGACGTATTGGAGCTATTCCGTTCTTTATATTTCTATTAGCCGATGTTTCGGGATCTCCTAATATTCGAAGGACTTCCTCCATTGGCCCCTGGTTGGTACAGAGGAAGTCTGGGGCTCCCCTTTGGCCCCTGGTTGGTACAGGGAGTTCCCTTTTATTATTGTTACTCAAACGGGTAGTCGGTTCCTTATTTCCGTATGACGGCTGAGACCGAGAGTTTAATTTATTTTCTCATCTTTTGTGAGGGTAGGCTTCTTGGTTCGCTTTTTGATCGAGTGTGTGCTTTTATAGCCGCTCTGCATTTACCAGGGCGTTTCGTTCTGGAAACTCAGATTTTAGTTAGGCTGTGGTTGATTTGAGACCCGTCCAACGATTACGTTGGGCCTGTGGTTGATCTGGGACCCGCCTAACAATACCCTTAGGCTTGTGGTTACGACCCGTCTGAGGGGGCGAATCCTGAAGTCCTACACCCGGGGTTTCTACTTTGACAAATCCTTTCTTGTCTGGGAGCCTTGATGTTATTCACCTTACTATCTATATATTCTATTATTCCTCATATTACTTTTGGGTTTCTTCCTCGTATCGTCTTTTGGATAGACTCATTGTTAAAAATGTGAAATGGTTAACTAATGCACATTTAGGTGTAGTAATTTAAATTACAGTTAAAACGCAGTAAATGTGGATGGTCCAATTTTGAATCGGATATAATCCCAAAGGCTGGACCTTAATCCACACTGAGCAAATTTTTATAATTTACTCACGTTCCACGGTTGGTTGTGGGGTCCAGGTAAGGAGCATGAGTCCCTTTTGATGTCCAGAGGAGAGCGTTAAGATGGAGTCCGACGTCTTCCGTTTTGAAGATCATTTCATTTGCTTCCTTTATTCCTTGGTTTAGGATTAGTATGTAGTAGGTTAGCTAGGATCGGTCCCACGTTCTTTGATGGGACCGTCCTCTTTTGTATAAAATTTACTTTTGTTTGCTTCCGCTGAAAACTTTGTATCCAGACGCTGAATTTTATATATATATTTGTTGGATGATCATGTACTGTGTGAAATGTGTGTGCTTTTCCTTAAAACTAAATATAATAAATAAATCTTATTTGTATTTTTGAGTGGCCAATTAAGCCTTTCGTGTACTTGTAAATCAAGTACACGTGGCGGGATTAACACCCCTAAGCTAGTCATTATTTCTGGGGTGTGACAGCTAACTAGCTAGATTTTGCTAGTTTAGTTCGCAATCTGAGCTTAAACTAGTCATAGTTCAGCTCAAATTTTTAGTATGATATGATGCAAGTTGTATTGTAATAAACTTATTTTCTCTCGTTTGTGACTTGCTGACTTGATTCTGTATATTGCTTATAATTTGCAATTTGTATCCAATTAAAGTATTCATATTATCGAATAATGAATCGATAAGCTAAAACTAAAGCTAATTGTGCTGAATCAAGCTACTAATTAACAAACCAACTTTCCTAATTTGATTCTAAGCCGAGTTTGAAATTGGTCTACAATCTACATCGATTACTTTTGCATCCTTACTTTTAATAGAGGAGTTCGAATGAGGTAGTTAAATTTTAGATTTGGCCGTACGTTTAGATAATATATGTGAACGTGAACGTTTGCAAATAGAATTATTATTATCAAATATTTGGATTCAAAATAATAGATGTTATTTTTTATTTTTTTAGGTCAAACATAAAAAAAGTTTCAACCTTTTGTACGTGAATATTTTATTATTAAAAATATTAATATTTTAATTCATTACTTGGATTGTATTTAGGTAAGTTTTTGTAACAACTTTAGTTGTTCTCGTCGGAAATGTAATTAGGTTTCTTTTATCGTCGCAAGTCATCGAGCTGTAGATATGTGATTCTACTTTTCACCGCGTCGAGTCTGATTTGTGATCGAAAAAACAAGTGATTCAAAATTGAATCTGACGCAAACTCATGATAAAAATTACTAATTAAGACATAAGTTGAAGATTGAGCCAAATTTGAGATGTACATTCCTTCGACTGCAAATCGAACTCGACGGGTGGAAGTAGACTCAGATATCTACATCTCGATGGCTTGCGACGATAAAAATACTAATTACGGTCTCGACGAGCGTAGTTGAAGTTTGTAGAAAAATGCTCATACTTAATATTTGTATCTACAAATCGTAAATATTTTACTTTTATCGTCGCCAGCCGTTGATCTATATATATGTGAGTCTACTTTCACACCATCGAGTCTGATTTGCGATCGGCGGAATGCGCATCTAAAATTTGGCTTCATATTCAACTTATGTCTAAATTAGTCATTTTTTATCACAAGTTTGCATCTGAATTAATTTTGAATCACTCGTTTCTCCGATCGCAAATAAGACTCGACGCAATGGAAGTAGACTCGAAAATATACAACTTGATGACTTGCGACTATAAAAATAAATTATTTACAATCTCGACGAGCATAATCGAAATTGTTACAAAAAAACTTAAATATAACCTAACTCATCTATTAAATTAATAATATTTTTAGTAATAAAAAAATCAATCAAAAGTTCTAACCGTGGAGAACTTAAACAAAGAAAAAGGACGGTGTTGGCAATACCGTTCTTTTCTATTTTTTTGAAGATTTTCAAGTAATAGTTATGTCTAAATATAATTAATTAATTTAATTTCAATTATTAAAAAAAATCGGCTAGTTGAGATGCAAAAATAATTTGTTTTTGTCACTTAAATCTAATCTAGCTAAAATGTTTCTTTCTATCGATATTTGCATCTTTCATTGATTTTTTTTTTTTACTTTTATCTTCTCTAAACTAAAACAGAATTCTTAAAACAGAATTTCAAATAGAACCTCAAATACCACAAAGCTTGCGTACCCATAAATCTCACCAAAAAGATTCCTACACTAATCTGCAAAATATACTCAATTTATGTTCTGTATCTGCATGATATTTTGATTTTAATGCCTTTTACTTAATTTGTTACGATTAGGATCAATTAGTTAATTTGTTCCATGGTTTGTGGGTGTAATAATCTTGGGGATCTGCTGCATTTTGTTATTGAAGTTATCTAAAATGGGAGCTGATACGTAGATATCATATTTGATACCGACTATCGATATCGATTTTATTATGCACATTTAGTTGATTTATCGTACATGTTATTTTTTGTAATGAAATAGTTATATATGTTATTTTTTATACCGAAATAGTTATGGTATATCATGCATAATAATTCAAATAACGTGCACGATAATTCAATTAAAGATGCGTAATAACATCGGCATCGATAATTGATATCAAATGTGATATCTACGGAACATTATCCATTTGAAATTTATAGATTGCAGTAGGTTGGATGCGTGGTTTGTCTTTTGTGGTCTTAATAGACTTCCTTTAATATTCCTCGTTGTTGTTAACTTATTATTTTTCTCCTATTAGGTTAGATAATTTAACATGAGTTGGTCGGTACTTTTTTTATATGATGAAACTCTGCCTATGTTTCAACGAGTGTGGCAAATACGATATAAGAAAAATCTACGGTGTTTCGTGTTTTGTCTCTGAGATGCTTCAAAAAAGTGAGCCCTTAAAGTCAAAGCGTGGGTCTAGTGCGGAATCCGCGCGTCAGTGCCAACGAAGAAACTGAGAGAGCAAAACACGAGACACTGTATCAGCGTCCTATTATATATTGACGGAGCAAAAAAATTTCTTTAGCGGAGGTCATAATCATACTAACGTAGATATCAATATTCAAATTGTTAAATTTTAACTATGAAGGTTAATGTTGAAACAATTTAATGCTTTTGACCGATTCAAATATTTAATTAATTGAAAGAAATATAAAGTTGACATTATAAATATTATTTATACAAAATAAAGTGAGAGACATTATTTTCCATTTTTATAAGTTGAGTGAATATGTGTCAAGCACGAATGGTAAATAACAAGATGGCTATCATAATATTACAAGTCCAAACTCCAACGAAAACTCGAAAAAAATTTGTAATAGATCCGGGCGACCTAAGAGCATCTTCATCTCTGAAATTTTTTGAGTTCTAAATTATTGTCACGTCAATTTTAGAAATTTAATTTTTCTTTAATTTTTAAACTCTTCATCTCTAAAACTGAAAAATTTGAGTTTCTAAATTGGCACGTCAGCAAATATTATCAATATTATGGAAGACCGATCAATTTTAATCAATGATTAAGCCATGTCATAGTTTATAAACTCTAAAGCATAGTTGCTAAATAAGAAACTCTTCAGCAAAATTTCTAAATAAGAAACACATCTACATCCCTGAAACTCATTTAGAAACTGCCATGTCAGATTATAAACTCCTAGAATTGCAGAGATGGAGATGCTCTAACCTCTATTATAAAAAAGACCTTTTATATATAGAAAAAACAAAATGAAGTAGATTTTCTAAGTTTACTAGAGTTGTGGGTGAATGTAACTTCAGTTCTTTCAATTAACTTTAAAATTATCAAAATTGATCTATATCGCGGGTATTACATTTACATAAAAATTTATAAATTTATTTGATAACAACTAGAAATATAAAATATAAAAGACAAAAGTTATTTCAATCATTCATTTTCTCATAATTTTAGCTGATTTAACTCAAAATTTTATAAATTTAATATGTGAACGTGTCACTCGTGAAATAAATCAATTTAAGTGGTTTGAATTTATCATTTGAAGTCGATTTAATTGATTTTTCAATTAAAAACTCAACAAAATTTTAATAAGCTCTGAAATGTGCTAACTTTAACAAAAATAAACAATAAACCTAAAAATTGATACAAGAAAATTGCCACAATATTAAATTATTTGTCTATTCGAAATTTAATACAAAGTAAAAAAGTATCAATTATTATAAGAAACTAGGA
>CAXKVX010001987.1:0-37166 GCA_964058865.1 Eleocharis quinqueflora | reverse complement strand
ACTCGGACCCGAATCTGCTGTAGCGCAGTAGCGCGCTACAGTAGATGGACGTCCGGATCGACCGCCAATTTCGCGATCGACCGTCAGCGATGAAAATTAGGGAACCTTTATACTTTGGCACGAATCTTGATGCAATCAGTGAAAATCGGACGGTTCAAGTGCTGCGCTACACCATCCCACGCAACACCAGATCCGGTTCCGTCAAACTCACATGGTCTAGCTAGTGTATTTAGTATTTACAATATTTTATATGTTTGTCCATTAATTACATGGCTAGCTAGCTACAAGCTTGCCACGTTCAGTTACTAGGTGGGAATTCAATTTAGTGTTCTCATGCATGTTGCTTGTGATTTTCACTGCAACGAGGTACTAAATAAACAAACTTACCAATGCAAAATATTTCTCACCCAAATTATTCATGCGGAGTTTCAACGCTAAATGGTTAAATTTAGATTCATAAGAGGTGATTACGGGATATCGTGGTTAAGTGACCACAAATTAGATTAAGGAGGGGTTTCATTAGTTTAAATGATTTTGGGCCGGATGGGCCGGATGGGCCTGATGGGCTTGATGAGAGCAGTTAGAAATGTATAGGGCCTGGCCCTATTTGCTTTTAGGAGGACTATTTACCAATGAAATAATCACTTAATAGTCCGCCATTAATTATTAAAACTGTCTTTGTTTATCAACATCTATTTGACTTGGCATAGATACTATTGACACACGAAGTTAATTGAAAACAGAAACAATTAGCACATAAAAATTATGAACAAACTAATGATAATTGTGATAATAGTGTATAAAAACATTTATAAATGATCCATCCAATAATAATGACTTTGATTATTTTATTATATTATTTTTCGTTGAATATATATAATATCATCTATAAAATTATTTATCGGCCTATGATAAAAAGAAATTAACGATAATTTATAGGGTGAATTAAATGAAAATAAGTGACTGATGTTTCAAACTTACTGTTTATTATGACCCAAACACCTCTCCACACTCACAAACACATATTGAAGAATTTGAAGTTATCAAGTTCTAAAGCTCACCATGATAGTTGGTGAGTTCAACTGAAAAAAAAAAAATCAACTGAACTGGCTTCAAATTTTAAAGTCGACCATGAAGAAAATATGTAGAAGGTTTAATTCTTATTTTCTGCATTATTTTTCGTCATATTTTGACCACCTGATTTTACGCTAATTTATTTCGAAAATTTACAAACTTCATATTGTAGGATTTAGCAACTAGAGTGCACAATCAACAAGTTTATAAACGAAAGCAATACAATTCAATTACCAAACTTAATCACCAAAATTTTCAATTTAGTTATCAAATAACAATCGCAAAAAATCACAACAACGAACAATTCAAGACTTCCGAGAATGTAAAGGGAGTTCAGAACTTATTTTAGGTCGGTTTGTAGATGAGATCTGCATAGGATTTTGTCTTCCAATTGGCCTTGAAGACTCTTCTTGAGATACCCTTTGTTTCTCTTTTCTAGGCCGCAGTGATCGTTCACACACTTGCTACTCAGATCCTTTATCTTCCTCGATGTGAACTCATCTTTGAATCAGGTTAGTCTTCTTCTTAGCTACTAAATTACGATATTTTGGAGGACTAGGTGTCATAAGGAATAGGGCAAGAATTGTTGAGAAAAACATTTTGGCTTGAGAGAGAAGAAAGGAATTTGGTGGAGTTGGAGTTTTCTGGAGAATGGGTTTGTTTAGTAACTATTGGAAATGTAAATTTCGCACCAAGAGATGCAAGTGTTGAGTTTTGGAGAAGAAGAAAGGTGTTAAATATGTAGTTTCTGCTCAACCGTTACAACAACCTGTTGCAACAGGTTACTGACGTGTTATAACGGGTTCAGCCGTTAAAACGCCTCTCTCTCCTCTCTGCTGTAACCCGTCATGTAAACCTCCAACGGCTAGTTTTGATCCTCAAACCCATTATAACGGGTTCCCAACTGTTATAATGGCTCCCTGACCAGTTGTAACGAATCTCATAACGCATGCACTCATTTTTGCAATTAATTGGATTTTTTTAATTTGCTGTTATGCTCAAAATTTGGTCTTTGATATTAATAGTGCTCAGTTCAGCTGTCATATAATGTTTATACTCATGCAAATGCTCATAATGAGTTGTGATTTGGATATAATGATCAATTAAGGTTCACAAAATATATAATTCAATCAAACGTGATATTGAATCATACATTTTGCTACATGACTCCTCCTCAACACAATATTCAAAATGAGAATAAAATTGGAGGAGTCTAGTGACTTTCTAAACAATCAATTTGGTAGCACTTGTGCTTGGAAGAGCAAGTGGTTCCACAAACTTTTCTTTTCTAAAATGACAAAAAACGTTTAGAACGGGTTGGCAGCTTTCCAAAATTGTCCTTCTGTGCTTCTATGACTATCTTCTGGGCACTCTTGAGCAGAAACTCGTTACAACGAGTTGGGAACCATTATAACAGGTGGGCATGATGTTATACCGGGTTGGGCACCTGTTATGATGGGTTCTACACCCGTTGTGACGGGTTTGGGAAGTGTTACAACAACGCTTGGCTCTGTGAAGCTTGTTCTTGATGTCTTGCGCATGTCTTAACTTGTGTTAAACATGTTTGAGCATTTGCAACATCATGTTGTATCTATGTTAACATGCATCTCAACAAAACTCAATTGTGCAAGGTTAGTACTGATTTGCTTTGCAAATTGTCAAACACAAGAGATGAGTTTAATCCAACAAGTGGCACCTTGTTGAATGCCAAGGAGACTATGGCAGGATCTCTCGCGTTTCTTGATGCCGCCAAAGCGGGCCAAAAAAGCTCTGGCGAGTTGACCAAATGTTGCTATGGATCGAGCGGGTAGAGAATAGTACAAATTCCAAGACGATCCTTCGAGGCATGTGGGAAATAATCAACACATGACAGAGTCATCAAACACTATTAGCCGAAGTCATTCGCGAAATCCAATGATGAGTGCTTTCGGGTCGGTGAAGGCGGAGCAGGATAAACCAAAGGTGCCGAAATTAGGGATGTATGTCGTGGGTGGTATGGTTGTGGAATATAATGCGAGTATGAGGGGATCATCAGACAAAAGATCATTTGTAGGTGGGGGGGATTTGGTGCACCTGTTGCTCCAAGGTGCACAATTTACGCTAGATTTTTTCCTCGAAAGAGAACTGAGTCCCCGGTTGTTGAATGCGAGATGGTATGAGTTGGGGTCCCGTCGGGTTATAGTGAAATGCCGGGATATTTGGTTGGTAGTGGAATTGAGAGAATTGAGATGGAGGTAAGGCGTTATGTTGGAAGATGTTGGATGTAAGGGATGAGGTGGGGGATGGATTGGGTTGAAATGTGAGTGTTTGGCAGGAAATTGTTGTAGTGGTGGTGGTATATGATGTGTCGATTATGGGACCAAGACAGGTGGAGGCATGGGAATGTTTGTTGGTTCTAATGATACAGGGACATGGGAAGGGTCAGAGGCATGAGGGTCTTTCTACCCGGAATGTGGAATGGCTTGAGGGATATGAACCAATTCTGAGGAAACTGTGACAAGGATTGATGTAGTCGGTAATGTGGATGTGGTGGTTGGTGTAATGAGAGATGTTGTTGTATTGGTCGTGAGTAGAGATGTAGAAGTTGGGTCGACGCCGAGAGTAGGGGATGGGTTTGAGGTTGGGGTATGGTGTTGTCCGGGTCATGCCGATACTAACAATAATCTGATCTTCCCGAAGGGGTCGAACAGGGGAGAGAGACATGAGTTCTAAAGAGAATCGAGCTCTCAATGAAAGCACCAATGATCCTGACTTATTGGAATTAAGGCGAGAGTAAAAAGATGGATTTTATTAAACGATATTACCACGACTTCCAAAATGCCTAGTAATAAGTAGGAGTAGATTACAGAAGGAGGAATAAATAGAAAATGTTAAACTTGACTAATCCTATATAAGAATGAGAAAACCTCCCCTAATCCTTGTATTTATAAGGTTATTAGGATTGGACAGAAAGGAGTCGAATGATCCAACCGGGTCATATAACTTGGCGAGTTGATGCCTTTTTAAGAATGTTGAACTCGTCCAGAAGTGGGTCATCTCCCAACGGGTCAGCGTTAGGCGCTACTTCGTTCAAGTGGAACGGGTCATCCTTGTAGCGAGTCAGTATTCTTATATTTGGATACGGGCCGATTATGATGAGGCCCTATCACTACCCTATCTGATAGTTGCCTCGGGGCATAGCTGTCACTAATATTCCAAAGATTATTCAGTTTCTCTAGAGAGGTTAGTAAAGCATCAGATGTAATTGATACCCCAAATCCGAGAGCGTGGATTGTTCGGCAGATGGACCGAAGTTGAAATTATCCTGGACACATCCATATAAGTAGGCCTTGTTTTTGGGACACTGGATCGTCTAGGTCCAAGGCTGAAGGCCCACGAAGTGGGATCGTATCAGGTAGATATTGGATAAAATAATAAAAAAAGTCTGTATAACTTTGACAAATAAATAGTATCAAAAAATATATACTACTTAAATGCAACACTAAGTACCATTGTAGATATAACAAAATAATAAAATTTCTTTTCACGTCACTTGTCATTAAAAAATATATACTAATTACTAATTAAACAATATCAAATGAAATATAATGCAAATCAATTTCTTCTTAAATATGCACGATGCATTATTTAATCCTTACTACTAATAAAAGGAGATTGGAGTTTTTGACTCCAAACCTCCATTCACCTCTCAGATCAATACAGAGCGTGAGATTTTCATTTCTTTCGATCACAACCGCTTAATTTTAGACTTTCAATTCTCGTATACTTTGTCTGTCGCTCGCGTACAAAAAAAGAAAAAAAATAATTGTCTCTCGCCTCCTTCATATTTGCGGAATTTTATAAACTACCCTTCTTTCCAAAAACATCAAACAAAATATCCCTCTTCAAATTTTTTTTATGAAATGTCCTTGTGGGCCCAACTTTGCAGCATTTTCCTTCCATTTACTCTCCCTTCTTTATGTTTAATAGATAAGGTAATAAAGTAACGCATATTGATGAACATTTCCTCTGCTAACTATTTTTTAGAGAAAATTTGTCATATTTTCATCTGATGCATGATTAACACTTTTTTTATTAGTGTTGACATATTAAATATGCAAGGTTAATTATTTCTTTTTTTTTTCTTTTTTTATCAAAACGATGCATTGTTGGTGGGCAATTGATGGGTGAAAATGCCACACGTCGATAAGCACAAAAAAATTTAACTCGTTTAAAATGAGAATGTCTAATATATGTTATAAAGAAATATAAGAATTTTTGAAGTACTTACAATGCAATACATTAAGAATTTTTTTCATAATTTTCGATAAGCACATTATTATCTTGACATACATGGATTCACCAACCATAATTTTTTTTCCTCTTAGTTAGAAGTGGGAGAATGTTATTAATTTAATCTTAAAACATATCTTTTTATTTAAGTGTTTTATTTTAATATAACATGTATATTTTGATTTGCAGCTATACATTTCATACATAATATAAACTCATGAATACTTATATAGTGTGTTAAATATAATATTTATTAGCGTCTAATATTATACATGAAAATTTAAATCAGAGTAAATGCTCCCAGGCCTCAGAAAAATTAATTAATTTGAAAATATTTTGTACCTTCTATTTGGCATACGCATGACGCATGACGCAAGACGCTGCAAGCCGCATGATGCAAGATGCATGACGCAATACGCAAGACGCATGACGCTAGACACATAATGAATGGTGCATGACGCAAGTCGCTGCAAGCCGCATCACGCATGACGTTGCTCCACCGCATGGTAGATGACGTTGCAAGCCGCATGACGCCACTCCGCTGCCGAAAGATGTATGACGAATGACACAAGACGCAAGACTGAAGACGCATGACGCATGACGCTTGATGCAAGCTGCATGACGCGTGACACATGATGCTCGAGCAAGCCGCATGACGCACCACACATAACACATGACACTGGATGCCGCATGTCGCATAACGCTGCTCCGCCGCATGACACCGCTCCGTAGCCGCGTTAATTGTTGTTAAATGTGAAATAAATTATTATTATTATTATTATATTTACATAATTTACCGTATGTGTGTATATGAAATAGTTCTTACTTTTTTTCTTATTTGATAAGCGAACGTAATTTTTTTTTATTCATACTCATATCTAATAAACTAATGCAAAAAAAAAAAAAATTATCTATATTCATAAGTACGATATGGATCTCATAATCGATCAAAAAATTTCACCGACAGCCTAAAATCTGTCACTGATTCGAACCGATAATTATGATAATATGATAATTGAGAACATCATCGTGAAATTTTTTGTTATTCATGTTTCCAAAATTTTAGCGGCATTAATGAGAGAATATATTTCATGTGACACGAGTACACCATGTGCAGATTCTGTGTCTTTATTTCTACAGACAACAGGATCTCACCTTCTACACCTGCTACATGACGTTAAAGAGATTGAAGCGATCTTACGACATGGATTAGCTAATGGAGCTCTCGGTAACTTCGCGCCTTTATATATATATCTTTGTATGAAGTGAGTATGAATCCCCACTGCTCAGTAACCCGTTTGTCTTGGAAGTTGTTCTTCTGCCGCGCAGTAACTACGAACGATTCAGATTTTCTGTGCTGTAGGTTACGAACGATTCAAATTTGATTCATGGAAAATTTGATATTATAAAATTTAATTTGCATGAATCTCTATGCAAATCAAATGTTAAAATTTATTGCACAATACGTACAATATTTTTGCGGTGCGCATTAGAAGATCTCATTCCGTTTGTCTTTGTATCGAAAGAACATCATCCCTAATAAACCAAAGTCAGAACGAATAAATAGTTGTAGTGGTTTGTAATGGACTTGCCGTGTCAAACGCGCATTCTTCCAAAGCGATATTTCTCGTGTAGGACACCACCCACTTCTTTAAAAAATTCGATAACATACCTTTATTTTTTTCCGTTTCAGTATCTACTAATGTGTTAATCACGCGCCTCTCAATATTTCAATATCACATGTTACCTAATAAAGCTTGTCGCCTTGTCCTGTAATATCGCTTTTCTCGTGGTAAACACACGCCAATGCTTAAAATATTGAGCATTTATTAGAGTGATTAGCTGGATCCATTGAATCAACCCAATTTTCCCAACCACCAAGGATTTGAGATGAGGTATGTTTGACTAATGAATGAATCAGTCTTACAGGATCAAATTGAAAAAAAAAAAAATACCGTGTCAAGTGGTGCATTATTAGGTAGCTAGACCAGCTTATTATCTCTTATTCTCTTATAAACTTGAGGTCGCACCATGAATTGAGTACTATCTTCTCTTCATTTCTTCTTTCGACATAGATAACAAGAGAAAAGTTCAAATACTTCAGGTGTGTGTTCTTGATCTATGTTTAACATCCTCCACTATTAGTATATTATCTTTTCAAACAGATTTTCTAATTAAGTTGCCAGCTCAAATAGTATAACTTATGATTATTGTGTTTCTTTATTCAATGTATAATATAAATAACATTTTCTTTTTTGTTACATCCAATAGGATAACATGCAGCGAGGAGGACATCACAGAATGCTAAGTTTCTCCCAAAATCTCTTTTCTAACAATGGAGCATATGGTGTCGAGCAGGGATGGTGTTACGATCCGGGTAGTTCTTCAAATGGCGGTAGACATCCTTCAAAGTCATACTGTAGAAGCCATGATAAAGAGCACAGAGTGGCACAAAGAAGCCTAACTAAGGTAAGAAAAGAGTGGATGAAGGTGAAAGAGGAGATGGGTTATGCAAAATTGTGTGGAGAACATTTGAGCGAGGTGTTAGTCGAAACAGATAAGAAAATAGCAGCTATGTTGGCCGAGCTTGATCAGACAGATAAATATATGCAGGATTTGATTGCACAAAATGAGGAACAAGGGTATTCTTAAGAGAAGATATAGAAGTGCATATACATGGTTATAGCTAGTAATTGATTAACTTTATTAGGAGGGAATAATTAGAGAGGATTATCTAGATTAGGAAATTAAGAGATGTGGCTTTTGGGTTTTTTGCCGCCTACCTCTTTGTGCATTAATGCATTATGATATATATATCTAATCGTGTACTCGATTCAATTATGTTTATGTTAATAACTATAGATCATTATGTGATTATGTATATCCAAAACATACTTCTTATTTTTGTGAAACAATTCCTTGTTATTTCTATAATTAATAATTCTCGTTTTGAGATTAATTGGGAAGGGATGTGAGGGTAATCCGTAGATATGACTAACTCTGTAAACAGCGCTCACTTACCAGCTTTAATGAAATGAATTTGAAATATATAGACGCTCACTTTATTAAACTTTTCTATTTGTTTTTGTACCATATGGTTCTTAGCCAGGCACGGATTCCTTCTTGCTTGAGCCTATCAATAGGCTAGCTACTTGGAGAAACCATTAACCAAGCGCAAGAATATGTGACATAGAATCTAGCTAGTCAAAAACTAGTTCCCCGTCTTAATTTCAAGAGAGACATCCTGTACTGTAAACAACTGTTCGATAACATTAAAATCTAGGGAAATATATCAGCTATCTCGTGTTTTGACTTTGAAATACCTCAAAACATATGTTTCCTATAGTCAACATGCGGTCAAAGCGTGAGACTCGCGCGTCAGTGCCAGCGGAGGAGATGGGAGGGGGCAAAACATGGAGCACTGTATCAGCGTCCAAAAATCTAGCTGTCATATATGAAAGTCAGAATTTTCAGGCAAAAACAATGGGTAGTGCTATTTGGTGAGTGATAGGTTATTTTACCGATGATTCAATAATATGATCCACTAAAATTCGACAAGAACAATAAGAACTTAAAGGACTAAGTACTGCTTTGCAATAACTTTTCAAATGGCAGAAGGGACTCGTTAGCCGATTAACACTCGCATGGTCTATTGACTTCTCGAATATGCAGACAAGATGCGTCATTTGAGAACTATCCGAATAAGACTATCAGTCGACCTTATGAAGTGGTTACGAATAGTTATGACACGCTCTCTCCACACATACGGTAGTAAAATAGTTATTTAGCATGAACAAACATATTCTCACTAAAATAACCATCAAACGAAGGTTATCTCACAAATCACCAACCTGAACTCTATATAAAAGCTGATAAAACATAAAGAAGAGAACATCTCCTATCATCACAAATACATAAATCTAATTTCTTCCATGAGAGCAAAACACCATCATTTCAAATCACCATTAGAGCATACCACAACACAATCATCTAGACGGTACGGACTAACGGTAGTTAGGCCGTATCAGCGACCGTGGGAATCCAATCCTCGGCCAAAACTAGGAAAGGCACGTCAGATCGATTGTGTGAGGGATCAATGCTCGAAAACAATTTCGATCGAACTTTTCAACTCAACGCAGCAGTACTGTCGATTATTGAGACACGTTCTGATGAGGAAAAGAAAAAATAACAAACTACTAAATTTGTTTAGTACTTCAAGGTATGATCTAAACATTAATTTTTTTTTCAAATTACAATTGATATTACAATTGATAATCCGCTTTCTTGATCGGTGGATACTTATACTTTGAAAAAAAAGTGATGACATGATATTTGATGTCAAGCTCCCACAACTTCATCATAAAAATATATTACTATTTTGGTTACTGTTCATGAAAGTTATAGTAACAATTCAACCATTCAAAGTTACTACAAACTAATTCTCGTATGCAATATAATTCTTGCATCAAAGTTATATATAGTAACTTCCCCATTATGTCCTATAGTACTGGCCTAATTTTTATACAAATAAGAATAAATGAAGGCAAAGAATAGTATCGGATTATATTCTCATGATTTTAATCCTTTTCTAGTTTTGACACTAATTAGTTTTTATAATTTAATTACCATATATAGCATAACAAAATCGCCATCAAATGAGAGATCGGTCTAGCCTCTATTTAATAAAAACATCTACACAAAATATTTGTCCATTCTTTTTTGTCACCATTTCTTAGTCCATTCGTACTTTATGTCACTTTTTTGAAGGAGATTTGGTATCAAAGGGAAAAGAAACCAAGTTATTTTCAAGTAATATGTCTATGGGCTTTTCCTAAAAAAAAAAAGGAAAAGAAACATGTCGGCTTTCTGAATCTCTCTCCGCGAATCAGTTCTATTTAAAAAGGATACAGATGTAATATTCCAAACTATTCATATTAATGTTTCTGTTATTATTTGTATTAATATCAGGTTAAAATTATGTGGAATTAGTCAATTACATATTTGTGCAAAGCTAACTTTGCTTCCACGACACAAATGGTTTGCCCCAGTAATACTGGTACATCGAAGTTGGTCTATAACTGTATAACTGATACAGATATACAGCAAATAAAATTAACTCCGACAGAACTGTCAGAACAGAATATACTTCTACTCATAATAATCAAACTCGCTGCACCTGCAAATAATTTGATATACAACGTGTATTCAAAATTAATGAATTTTTTCTAAATTAATTTTAGTTTTTTACTTTCAATATTTTCAAACATCCATCCATTTCTTAAAATTTGATATTTTCCAAAATATAAATATTCCTAAGGAACATAACTATTAGTCTATTACAATCATAGTTTCGGAAAAGAAACTAATGATAAACTGAAGGTTATATTACAATCTTCTAATAGCAGTAAGAAAATGATTGCTATATTTTAATTAAACTAACCATGCAAGGAGTGGGTGCGTATCCGGTACGGGTGCGGCTCCGGTGCGGCACCGATGCGTATCGTGTGCGTCACGTGGCGCACCCTATTATTTTAATAGGTTTGACCGGTTGGGTGCGGTCTTAGGTGCGGTTGGGTGCGGCTGGGTGCGGTTCGGGTGCGGCTCGGTGCGGCTTGGTGCGGTCTCGGATGTGGCTAGGTGCGGCTGGGTGCTCCTCGGGTGCGGGCGTGCGGCTGGGTGCTTATTTATTTATTTGTTTTTGTTTTTTAAATCTATTTGTTTATAATATTATTTATTTTTTATTTTAAATTTATTATATATAACTGCACTCGTATTTAAGATTTTTTTGAAATTAAAGTATCGCCGCACTTGCACCGTATCCGATACAATACTCGCACTCGCACCTGTGCAACACAGAAGTATAGCAACAGTTCAAAACCACCCTTCCTAGGTTAAGAATTTAAAATGATACTTTTGGAAATAATATCTTTACATTTTGCATATCTTTACATTTTGCGCCTAATGCAAATTATCAAACTATTCCTAATTCAAAAAAAAAAGGAACAAGTAGAAGAAATAGAGAAGCATTTTTAGATATTTTTGTTACTTGTTACTACAAATAGCTGTTATCAATTATTTTCTTTACTAAACAAAATAATAATAAGAAACCTTGGAAATATTATTACATGAGATACATAGCATACATCTGACATAATTCACGTGTGTGCAAATATAATTTAACGGAGAGATTCTGATACGATGCGATGAGGAGACATATTATTAGAGGATGATAACAATCAAATAATTAAGAGACAAATGGCCCATTAAAACAAATATTACTATATTCATGTGGATGAATTAATATATTCAAAAGTATAAATTGTCCTACCCAAAGAACATGATACAACCCTTAATCAAACGAAGTATCACTTAGTTGGGTGGTCATAAATTTTTATGGTACGACCTTTAATCGTTGGAATTGAGAGGTCAATTTCAATAAATTAAGTTTGGAGTACGAATTATATGATTACAAATGTGTCATGTACTGTCGTTAATGTTACGAGGAGTAACAGTTGAAAATGCCGCTAAATGTGATTAATTAATATTCAAGGCATTATACGTCTTCACCAAGATTTTGGGCACGAATGCATATATAACTTAACCAAATTGATTATAATTATTGATGGACTGATTATAATCAATTAATGTATATATGGGTCTTAGTGTAAAGTCAGAAATATTGTTTGGACTAAACCCAACTTGTTTAGGACCAAAACCCAAGCAAAACAGCACAAAACGAGATTTATTGCGGTCGCAATAAGATTCATTGTGACCGCAATGCAGTTGGGGAAGATGGCAATAAATCTGTCATGCTTTGGCATGATTTATTGCGGCACAATGGATCCCATTGCGGCCGCAAGAGGCCGCAATATCGATGTCTGACGATCAACATGAACTTGTCTGTTAGAAATTAACTTGTTTGAAATTTTCTAAGATATATATCTCATTTTTTTTTATTTTTTGGCTAAAAATAAAGTTGGACACTTAAATTGAAACCAATAATGAATTTGCTAAATTGATGAACATTTTATCTTGACATCACTTTCTAACCAGTATGGGATGATACGTGTAGCTGCAAAATTCAAGATACCTTGTAAATTTCATGGAGCTGTTTAAAATATCTTTATATTGATTTTCTCATTTAATATGTATGTACATATGTAGATTTACAGTTGCAATGTCAAAGTTGTTTATTAAATCGCTTCAATTTTATTTGCATTATTAAATCACTTCTAAATAATTTGTTTAGTTGTGATATGATGAGATATTTAATATAACATCATCTGTGGCAGCGCACGGGCACAATAGAAAAGTATGTAAAGAGAGAAGAAGAATAGTAACAGAGACAGAGAAATGTAGAAAGAATGCTTTGTATTGATTACTGATTTTGTACAGCTTACATCTCTTCTATTTATAGAGTTTGAGATCTAACTAACTAATACAGTTTCTCTGTTATTGATAACTAACTAATCCTATGGCCTAATCTTGTGTATCTTCTTGTGTGGCATTGTGTGACATCTTGTATGTCGCCTATTACCCCCCCCCCCCCCCCCCCTCAAACTGAGGGTGATGGAAGTACCGTCAGTTTGGCTCGTAGTTGCTCGAATCGTGGAGTAGAGAGAGGTTTTGTGAGAGAGTCTGCAATTTGGTCTTTTGAGCATACAAACTTCACAAGGAGTTGATTGGAGTTGACTCGTTCTCGTATGAAATGGTAATCAATCTCAACATGTTTTGTACGTGCATGAAACATTGGGTTGGAAGCTAGAAAGGTTGCTCCAATGTTATCGCACCATAAAATAGGAGGGCTTGGATGTTTGAGATGTAATTCAGCTAAGAGATATTGAATCCAGAGTATTTTCGTGCAAGTAACAGCTAGACTTCTGTATTCTGCTTCTGTGCTAGATCGGGATACTGTTTGTTGTTTCTTTGCACTCCAAGAAACAATGTTTGGTCCAAGAAATATGCAGAAACCTGAGGTTGACTTGCGATCATCAGGACATCCTGCCCAATCAGCATCACTATAGGCATGTAGAGTAAGAGAAGAAGATTGTTTAAATTGTATCCCATGAGATGAAGAGCCATTTAGGTATCTCAAAATACGCTTCACAGCTACCCAATGTGTTGTTTTGGGTGAGTGCATGAATTGTGAAACCTTGTTCACTGCAAAGGTGATATCGGGTCGTGTAATGGTTGCATATTGTAGTGCCCCAACTATGCTTCGATATAGGGATGGATCCTCAAAATTGTTACCATCAAATTTGGAGAGAGGTTGAGAAGTTGAGATTGGAGTTGAGCAAGGTCTTGAGTCAATCATTTTTGCTCTTTTAAGGAGGTCCAAAATGTATTTTCGTTGAGAGAGGTGCATTCCTTGAGATGTGTATTGAACTTCAATCCCCAAAAAATAGTGTAAAGAGCCAAGGTCTTTTAATGCAAAGTTGGTTTGTAAGAAGGATATGCATTTGGAGATGGCATCTTGATGAGAGGAGGTTACTATGATATCATCAACGTAGACTAGGATGATAATTGTGTGCCCTTGATGAGTTGTGATGAAGAGAGAAGGGTCATAAGTTGATGATTGGAAACCAAAAGTAAGTAAAGCCTCACTCAATTTTTGGAACCAGGCACGAGGAGATTGTTTCAACCCATAGAGAGATTTTGAGAGGAGGCAAACATGATTCGGTTGAGAAGTATCTTCAAAACCTGGTGGTTGGGTCATGAAAACGGTTTCTTTTAAATCGCCATGAAGAAACGCATTTTGTACATCAAGTTGTCGAATCGGCCACCCTTTTGAAATTGCTATGGATAGAACTATTCGAATTGTTGTAGGTCGAACTACCGGACTGAAAGTTTCTTGGTAGTCAATTCCTTCCTCTTGATTGTAACCTTTTGCAACGAGTCGGGCTTTGTGCCTCTCTATTGTACCATCAGAGTTGCGCTTGATTTTAAATACCCACTTGCATCCAATGATATTTTGACTTGGTTCGTATGGAACTAATTGCCATGTATTGTTTTTAGTGAGTGCATCAATCTCTGCTTCCATTGCATGTCGCCATTCGGGGATGGCATTTGCTTGTTTGAATGAGGTAGGCTCTATGTCTCGGTTAGTGGTCAAGGCAATAAAGTCATGAAACGTTCTTGGCTTACGGGTGTGGTCTTTGGTTCTAGTAATCATGGGATGTAAAGAGTGAGAAATTGGTTCATTTTGATCCGAAGAGATGGTAGCCTCGGTTGCGCTGGAGTCAATTGAGAGAACAGGTGAGATGGGGTTCGGTTCGGTCAGCTGGTCAGACCCAGAATTTAAAATTCGGGCAGATGGGCTGTCGGAATGAGGAGAAAAAGGAGAACCAGCAGTCTCGGTCTCAGGTAAAGGATTGGGCTGCAGTTTCAAGTATTGGGTTGAGTTGTGCATTATGGGCTGTGTATCTTCTTGTGTGACTGAGGGGTTGCTGTCGGGCTGCGAAGTCAAAGGAGGCCCAGAGTTTCCTGAAATGAGCTGCTGCTGGAATGGATCGTAAAAGAAATGATGCTCCGATCCAGAATTTTGGTGAGAATTTGTTTGGAAGGGAAAAGTCTCTTCATCAAATTGCACATGTCTTGAAATGTACAATTTTCCTGTGGAAATATCAAGACATTTGTATCCTTTTTGAGCTAAGGCATAGCCAAGAAAAATGCAAGAAGTAGCTCGGGGTTCAAGTTTGTTGTTGTTATACGGTCGAGTGAGAGGAAAACAGAGACAACCAACCGTTCGTAAGAATGGATAATCGGGTTGTTTGGTGAAGAGTAGAGAGTAGGGAATTTTTGAATTGGAAGATGAGGGTAGTCTATTGATTAAATAGACGGCATTGGATACCATTTCATCCCAATACTTGAGAGGTATAGAGGCTCGAGTCATCATGGCAATAGACAACTCAATGATATGGCGATGTTTTCGTTCGGCAAGCCCGTTTTGTTGAGGTGTGTAGGGACAAGAAACTTGATGAGTAATTTGCGGAAAATGAGTGAGAATTGGCTTATATTCGGTTCCTCCATCCGTTCTTAAAATTTTTATTTGAGAAGAAAGAAGAGTCTCAACTTGTGTTTTGAAAGAAGTGAAAATTCTAGTAACTTCACTTTTATGCACCATGAAATAGACCCAAGTAAAACGGGAAAAATCATCAACAAAAATAATATAATAGCGAAAGCCACTAGGAGAATTTATTGATGAAGGTCTCCATACATCAGAGTGAACAATCTCCAAAGGAGAGCTAGAAGAAGATAAGGAGGGAGAAAAAGGAAGTCTATGTGCCTTAGCCATACAACAAGAATGACATAATGTGTTCTTATTCGAATTACAAGGCAAAGAAAAAGACTTGACAACATTTCTTGTTATATCTTGAGAAGGATGACCCAAGCGATCATGCCATCTAGACATAGAAGTTCTTGTGCCAAGAAGAGCTTGAGGAGAAGTGGATGGAGTTGGAGAAAGTGTGTAAAGGCCTCTAGTTGTTGAGATTTGTAGGATTGTCTTCATGGTGCGGTGGTCCTTTAGAACACAACAAGAGGATAGAAATTCAACTGTTAGGAAATGATTGTCAAGTAATAATCTTGAGAGACTAATAAGATTTTTTGAAAAAGAAGGCACATGAAGAACTTCTTTTAACACAAGTTGAGTATTGTTAATTTTAAAAATGGAAGAGCCAATATGAAAGATAGGAAGTCCACTACTATTCCCTATTTGTAGAGAATCCGGTCCCTTGTAGTCATAGAAACTTGAGAGGTTGTTGATGTCACTTGTGACATGGTTTGTAGCTCCCGAATCTAAGACCCATTCATTGGAGTTTTGTTGCGGTGCAAATGGTTGAGCAACAAAAGCTTGATAATTTGAGTTGGAGCCTTGTTCGAATCGAAACCAGCAATGTTTTGCCGTATGTCCATACTTTGTGCAGATCTGACAGTGGGCATCGGCCTTGGGTGCAGGGTTTCTTTTGTAAAATGGGATGGATTTCTCTGTATTAATGTCTGCTGAGACTTGTTGTCTATTTGGGCCAGACGAAAGATTCCGTGGAAGGCTTTTTGGATTTGGGCCCAGTATCGACCCAACTGAGCTCACAGTGCGCTGGCCTCCTTGGTTGTATCGCTGATTCCCTCGAAAAGGTTGGGGCCGACCTCTGAATCCTGAAGATCGAGCCATTAGAGCTTGTGGAGCTGCTGTCGAAGGTAGAGAGAAAGTCGATTGCTGGTTTGATAGAAGAGATTCATGGCTCAGAAGCATGCCGTGAATGTCAGCAAACGAAATCGAATCCTTCCTGTTGACAGTGGTAACAGCAACTGTAAACGGATTGTACTCCGCTCCAAGACCATTGAGCATAGTGAGGATCAGGTCGTCATCATTGACGGGAGATCCTATGAACGCGAGTTCATCAGCGATTCTTCGGATCTGGTTCAAATAGTCGGTGCAGGATGAATTCCCCTTAGTGATTGTCTGCAACTGTCGTCGAAGATCAGTCAATCGTGCACGGGAAGAAGAGGAAAAGGTGCGGAGCAGATGAGACCACAGTTCTGCAGTGGTTGTGCATGAGACGACCTGAGCCTGGATGATTTCTGTCAAGGAGGATCGGATCCAGCCTAAAATCAGTTGATCCTGACGGTGCCAGTGGATGTAGTCAGGATTCACCAATATCTGATTGTCGATTTCAACAGTGGAGAATGGTGGTGTTGAATCAAGAAACTTTGCAAGATTGTATCCGTGTAAGATAGGGATAATCTGTGATTTCCAGGTAAGATAGTTAGATTGGTTTAATTTTGTAGCAATCGGAAGAGATAGAGGGATAATGTGATCTTGTATGGGGATAATCGGCTGTGCTGCCGAGGATGAGAGAGGAGAAATAGGATCGGAAGCCATGGCTGTTAAGCCTAAGGCTCTGATACCATAAAGAGAGAAGAAGAATAGTAACAGAGACAGAGAAATGTAGAAAGAATGCTTTGTATTGATTACTGATTTTGTAGAGCTTACATCTCTTCTATTTATAGAGTTTGAGATCTAACTAACTAATACAGTTTCTCTGTTATTGATAACTAACTAATCCTATGGCCTAATCTTGTGTATCTTCTTGTGTGGCATTGTGTGACATCTTGTATGTCGCCTATTAGTATGGTCAAAGATTAGAAAAATGTTCAAATCGGAGTTGGATTGTATTTCTGTTAGGTACACTACTAATCAAATTGATATCATCTGTAAATACTTAATACCAGTATTAGCATCCTCTACTGAAACTTTTGGTCAGAATATTGTGAGTATGCTATTACTTAAATGATAGGTTGTACTTTTAAGGCCCAACAACCTTCCTGGCAATGAGCGAACGGCCCATTATATGAATCTTCTAAACAAAATGAAATGACAGATGCTCTGAGCGTGACTGCGTAAGGGCTTAGACGGTGGACGAGAAAAAATAAATTATATTCAGCCCATATAACAGAAGAAATAGTGGGATCACGGCCCAACATAAAAAAATTCAAATATTCAGTCCATATACATGTAGGATTAGAGACAGAATCACAGAAATTAGCCATATCATGGTTAAATATCACCAATAAATTCGGTACACCCAAGAGTTTGAGCCTGGCCTAGTAAGACTATTTGCAGCTTGCGTGGAGTGTCAGATAAATCTTTAATTTTCTATTCTTTGAAGAGTAAATTAAGGTAAAATTTTAATTGTAATATTAACGACAATCTTTTTCAAATGGAACTATAATATGCAAATTATTCTATCTAAATCAGACAGAATTTTACCTTTTTTATTGTTGATAATTATTTAGTTAGTTCTCATCATTATCAGATAATTTGGATATTAAATTATCAATATAACTTGTATTTCATAATTTTTTTCATCTTTGTTGAATATTTTTACTTTTATAACTGATAAAAATAGCCAAAACATTCACGCATCATATTATGAAAAGGTACTTTGCAGCTATAAATTTGTAGTTATTTTAGCATGTTTTTAGCAACAGTGTATCAATATTACTTTGAATGGATTCCGAAGAGGCTGTAGATCTTGAGACACATATTTTAGTTTATTTGTAGGCTAAATTCTGTGCATAATAATTTGTTGCGAGCCGGTAACAATCTCCACTTAGACGTCTCTCTTAGAAACCTCCTAACTAATCTCATTTATTAATGGTAATTTCAGGAATTAATGAACCTGATCATTATATCCTTTTTGCTGCATTTTCCTCCCGCCAACATCAGCGCCATTGGTGATCCGTCATTAATGACGCTAATTAATGGCTCCATCACTAATGGTAGTGGTAATTAATGGCTCGCAATTAATAGCTTCATAATTAATGCTGCTAATTACTAGCTCCGACATTAATTGCATTTTAGCTATTTTGCTGCATTTGTGCTGCAATTGTATTGAATTTTAGTTTTTCTTATTTTTGTTGTTTTTGTATAGCAATTGTATTGCATTGTTTTTTTGTGCATTTTGTTGTAGTTTTGTCGCATTTTTGTTCATTTTTATTGCAATTTTTGTGCACTTTTGTTGCAATTTTTTGCACTTTTATTGTAATTTTTGCTGCATTTATCGTCACACTGTAGTTGGTAGTTTGCTTCTCATATTATAAAGATTTGGGAATTCTATTATAAAGACATTGACATTGTAATATAAAGAGTATGAATTTGTAATATATACAAGTTGATTTCTAACATACAAGTTCAAGTTGATCGTCAGACACATGTGATTAATCCAAATGTAAACTATTAAAAACAAAAATGATTTCTTACCGTAGTGTAAAGACTTGAAAGTTGCAATATAAGGACTTCGGTATTGTAATATAAAGACTTAAAGTATTTGTAATATACACAAGTTTGTTCCTAACAGTCAAGTTCATCCTCAGACGAGTCTTTATAATCCAAATATAAACTACTAACAACAAAAAAGTTTGCTTTTCGTATTATGAATACTTCAGAGTTGTAATATAAAGACTTGGGAGCTGTAATATAAAGACTTATGATCTGTAATATAAAGACTTGAGAGTTGTAAGTTAAACAAGTCGATTCCTAACAAACAACTTCAAGTTGATCTTGAGACAAGTCTGATTAATCCAAATATAAACTACTAACAAATAGAGACTTGATGTTTCTAACATAAAGACTTGAAGGCTCCAATTTTGTTGTAGTTTTGCTGCATTTATTAAAATATAAAGACTTGGTTGTTGAAATATAGAAACTTGCTTGTCCTAATATAAAGACTTACATGTTCTAATTTTGCAATAGTTTTGCTGTTTTTTAAAATATAAAGATTTGTCTGATGTAATATAAAGACTTGATTGTCACAATATAGAGCCTTATTTGTTCTAATTTAAAGACTGCACCATTACACCCTTGTACTATCAAAGCAAAAATAATAGTAGTAAGGACCTTATGCATAAAAAAACCAACAACAACAAGCTTGAGGAGAGAGGATCGACGTCTGATGGCGTGAGGAATCATGAAGGAATTGGAGATGGTGTGAGGACTCGTCGGAGGAGAGAGGATCGACGTCTGATCGAGAGCGAAGACAAAGCAAAAGAAAAGGAATCAGAAAGGAATTCGAATTTCTTTCTATAGCATAGCGGGAAACGTGAGAGGAAGACACAAACCAGGAGAACAATAGATTTACTCTAATTTGTTTTTGCTAGCAAATAATGGTAATATTTTTGAAATGTTTGGAGCCACTACTGATCAAATATTAAAACTTTTGTAGATCTGTTATAAGATTAGGATCTGAACTTTGATTTTTAATAAGAAAAATCAAAGAAATTAAAGGAAATATGATGTTGAGGCTTTTTAGTTTTCTCATCGATATTTTCAATAAAAAAAAGTAAGATTTTTGAACACGAGTTTGACTAGCATGAAAACGTTCGCACTTAGGCTGTAGTGCAAACGGTTCATATTCTATAGACTTTTGAAGTTAAAGTTTAGATTTAAACTGTTTCATAATTATTTATATCAAAATCTTGTAGAAAATCAAATTTCGTGATTTTTAAATTTTTTTCTATTTTTAAATATTCTTTAGAAACAGACATGTTTAAAGATTAAAATAAGATGACCTTTTCAGATCTACTTTTAAATAATATTTAAAAAATAGACAGAAAGTTCTATAATCACGAAACTTTTATATAAAAATGTTACTAATCACTTAAATCTAAATTTTGACTTCAAAAAATTATAAAATTTAAGTCATTTACACTTCAGCCGAAATGCAAAAGTCTTCCCACTAATTACGAGCTAAGTCCAAAGCAATATCAGAACTATAATTTCATAGAACGGAATAACATCTTAATATCCATTATTCCGATATTTATACTGGCATGGATAGCGCATCAAAACAAACAATAACATCCTGTCTGGTAATTCTGATACCCATTATGAAGAATTGAAGATATTAATTAATAGTATCAGAATCCTTAGTTTCAACTTTCATGGATTTCAATTGACAGCGTCGACGCTATCGTTGCCAGTATTACTTTTATGATCAGCCATCAATTAATTGATAATATTTTAGGCTGCTGTTAATTGGATAATATCTATGGGCCTGGGGTCCATTTGTCAGTACAAATCCATCAAAACAAAAAGCCCTTCCTGAGATTTTTGCGGCCATGAGAGTGACAACGTGGCCTTACTCCAACCCTCGTTGCTTATAATCCTATCCTATTACCTAGGCCTGTCAAACGCGAAACGTTCGTGAAATTTCGTCGTTTCGTTTCTGTTTCGTTTGTTCGCGGAACAAAAAAAAGATTTTCGTTTAACGTTTTGTCTACACAAAACGTAAAATTTCGCGAAAATTATACTGAGACGAAATGATTATTGTTTCGTTTTTTAAACAAAAGAAAAAAAACCGTTTTATTTAACGTTCTGTACAGGCGAAATGAAACGTTAAAGTTAAAAAGAAAATCTCCTTTCGTTTCACATGCCTACTAACTACTATTACCCCTTGAATAACTCAAAATTAAACGTGTTCCGAGTAAAACGCAGATTGAAGAATATGATGCAACCCAAATATGGAAATTGGTAACGGTAGAAAACATTAGACATTTTATTGGACGGCTATTTTTTGAGCTTTGCTCTGAAATTAAAATTATTATTAAATATATATATATATATATATATATATATACTTTGAGACAAATACTATCAAAATAATGTAACATGAAGAAAACAAATAAGTAAGTTCATTAAATAATCTTACAAAAATAAATAATTTCATATTTTAAGTTAGATATACACCAAAAATATGAATATTTATAAAAAAATAATCTTAGCCATCATTAGTTAAATTTACAATAATTGGTTATATATGCAGTAATTAAATCTATTTGAGAAAATAACATTCTTTGAGAAAGTAATTAAAACGACTTTAATGAGACATGTCCGACTGTTAATATCAAACGGCAAGCCTCAACTAATGTTAATGGGTAATTTTTTTTAAAGGTCACTAAATTTTGTTATAAATTTATTTTGTCACCCTAACTTTGATTTATTCATATTTTGTGAACATTGATATATTTTCAAATTTAATCACTCCTTTGTTTTTTTTTTACAAAAATAATAACATATTTCAAAGTGACGATAATATTTGAAAGATTAATTATTATGTGAAAAGAAAATTTTATGTATTTCACGACAGTTTTTTTGTTAAAATTTCCATAAAAAAATAATAGAGTGACTAATTTGAAAATATATGATCAAATCTAAATTTGATAAAAAAATTGACCTAATGTTAATCCGTGTGGTCTGATGTGAAATGACATTTCTGATATTAAAAGTAAGGGAGCTGATACGTAGATACCATATTTGATATAAACTATTGATGTCGATTTTGTTATTTACATTTTGTTGTGTTATCATGCACATTATTTAAATTATTGTGCATGTTTTTTTATGCCGAAATAATTATACATGTTATCGATTTTATTATGTATTTTTAGTGGAGTTATCATGCACATTATTTGAGTTATTATGCACGTTATTTTTTGTATTGAAATAATTATACATGTTATTTTTTTTACTAAATTTGTTATGATATAACATGTATAATAACTCAAATAATGTATAAAATAAATCAACTAAATATGCATAATAAAATCGATATCAATAATTAATATCAAATACGATATCTACGAAATATTATCCTAAAAGTAGAACCAAGCAATCAGGGCAAAAAATGCTCATATATCGCTTCTTTCTTGGAAAGGAAATGCGGCTCTCAAATATCCCAAATTTTCCACGGGACCAGAAGCAGCAACACTCGCAGACCGCAAACTCTTTCGTTATCTTTTAGCGCCGGTACTGAGCCGATAACCAGCATAAGCGCTAAGCGAGCGAGAGAGAGAGAGAGAGAGAGATTGAATTGTGAAAGATGGCGTCAGAAACAATGAGAGGAGCGACGATGACACCGACGAGATGCTTGCGCGGTTCCCGTCGGACTGTTCCTGTTGCCTCACGGCGCCTCCTCGGACCCCAGTTCTTCTCTTCCTCCGGCGTACAAGCTTCATCTCTGCGCCAAGCTTATGCTTCTCACTCCCTAGAGAATTTCCGTGCAAGGTCGAATATGTCAAGTGCTAAAGAGAGCAGGCAGAGGATGTCAGTTATAGCTATGGCTGGAGAAGGTGAGCATTTATTACTTATATTGTGGTCAATCAGTGTTATCTATGCTAGTTCTGATGAAATTGTGTGGTGTAGAGTTGTATTATTTGCATAAGTGACTGGGGGCTTTATACAGAGAACGCAAATTGGTAAAATTAATTATGATTCATCAGTTTCGTTGGGAGTTATTGTTTTAGATTTGAAGACATTAAGTGTCAAAATAGTGGGTGTTCCTTTGAGTTATAGTAGGACACTAAATTTGTTTGCAATGACAATTCAGAGCTGTTAGGTCCTCTTGGGTACAGTAGAGCATGCATGCATGTTGTTTACTGAAATGACTTTGTAAAAGGACAGTCTTGGACAATGCCTGCTAAAGTTTCATATGGAATCGGCTTCATAAAATCAACAAATACATACATCTCCTTATCAAATGGCACTTTAGATGATTATAATTTCTCTCGCCTGGTCGTAACATTAAATCTACTTTTGCTATTTGCTGGGAAATAATTAATCGTATATTTATCGCAATGCAGACCGTAAAGTGCCATTGAAGGATTACCGCAACATCGGCATCATGGCCCACATTGATGCTGGTAAAACTACCACAACAGAGCGTATCCTCTACTACACGGGCAAAAACTATAAAATCGGGGAGGTGCATGAGGGCACCGCCACGATGGACTGGATGGAGCAGGAGCAAGAACGAGGCATCACCATCACCTCTGCTGCCACCACTGCTTTCTGGAACAAGCACCGCATCAACATCATTGACACCCCTGGCCACGTCGACTTCACCCTTGAGGTCGAGCGTGCCCTTCGTGTCCTGGATGGAACAATTTGCTTGTTTGATAGTGTTGCTGGGGTCGAGCCCCAGTCTGAGACTGTTTGGCGCCAGGCGGACAAGTATGGTGTCCCTAGGATATGTTTTGTTAATAAGATGGACCGGCTGGGTGCTAACTTTTACAGGACAAGGGATATGATTATTTCAAATTTGGGTGCAAAGCCATTGGTCATCCAGTTGCCCATTGGCGCTGAGGATGCTTTCAAGGGTGTTGTTGACTTGGTGATAATGAAGGCAATCGTATGGTCTGGAGAGGAGTTGGGTGCGAAATATTCATATGTGGAGATACCGGATGACTTGAAGAGCCAGGCACAGGATTACCGGATGCAAATGATTGAGACTATTGTTGAACTTGATGACAAAGCGATGGAGAACTATCTGGAAGGAGTAGAACCTGATGAGGCAACAATCAAGAAGCTGATTCGCAAAGGCACAATAAATGGCAGTTTTGTACCTGTTCTGTGTGGCTCAGCATTTAAGAACAAGGGTGTCCAGCCGTTACTGGATGCTGTTGTTGATTATCTCCCTTCACCACTTGACGTGCCACCCATGAAGGGAACCCAGCCCGACAACCCCGAAGAGGAATTGGAGAGAATACCGAGTGACACTGAGCCATTCTCGGGTCTAGCATTCAAAATTATGACTGACCCGTTTGTGGGTACACTGACATTTGTCAGGATCTACTCTGGCAAGCTTGCTGCTGGTACATATGTGTACAATGCTAATAAGGCGAAGAAGGAGAGGCTTGGACGACTTTTGGAGATGCATGCAAATAGTAGAGAGGATATAGAAGTGGCTGTGACTGGAGATATTGTGGCACTGGCTGGTCTCAAGGATACAATAACTGGTGAAACACTTTGTGACCCGGAAAATCCAGTTGTACTGGAAAGAATGGATTTCCCAGATCCAGTAATCAAGATTGCAATTGAGCCTAAGACTAAGGCTGATATAGATAAGATGTCTAATGGGTTGATTAAGCTTGCACAGGAAGATCCATCATTTCACTTCTCTAGAAATGAGGAGACAAACCAGACTGTTATTGAAGGGATGGGTGAGCTGCATCTGGAGATCATAGTTGATAGGTTAAAGAGAGAATTTAAGGTCAGTAGTTTGAGCTTTCCTTGCTAATAACAAATTATTAGGTTTTGTGATATTTGTCTTAATTGAAATCCTGCATAAACAGGTTGAAGCAAACATTGGCGCTCCTCAAGTGAACTACCGTGAGAGCATATCAAGGATCTCAGAAGTAAAGTACGTACACAAGAAGCAGTCTGGCGGGGCAGGGCAGTTTGCTGATATAACAGTGCGGTTTGAGCCGCTTGAACCAGGTAGCGGTTATGAATTTAAGAGCGAGATAAGGGGAGGAGCAGTGCCAAAGGAGTATGTCCCAGGTGTGGTGAAGGGGCTAGAAGAGTCCATGTCGAATGGTGTGCTTGCAGGTTATCCGGTGGTTGATGTACGAGCCGTGCTTGTTGACGGGTCTTACCATGATGTGGATTCTAGCATTCTGGCATTCCAGCTTGCAGCAAGAGCTGCTTTCCGTGAGGGAATGAGGAAAGCTGCACCAAAACTCCTCGAACCCATTATGGAAGTCGAGGTGGTGACACCTGAAGATCATTTAGGAGATGTTATTGGAGATTTGAACTCAAGGAGAGGCATAATTAATACTTTTGGTGATAAACCAGGTGGTCTCAAGGTACATAAAGAGTATAGGGCATAATTTTCATACTGTGATTTATAGAATTGCCCTTCATGGCTCGTTTTATCCATTTACTATCATATGTGAAGTTATCCATAAGCCTCTCACAATAAATCATTAATAAATAGCCCAGTCTGCTGCAGTTCTGTCATCTGATTTTGGTAATCCTTTAAACTGCAGGTAGTTGATGCCCTTGTGCCATTGGCTGAGATGTTCAATTATGTCAGTACCCTTCGCGGAATGACAAAAGGACGAGCATCTTATACCATGCAACTATGCAAGTTCGACATTGTGCCCCAACACATTCAAGCCCAGCTCTCCGCCGCAAAGCAGGCCAAGGAAGAAGTTGCAGCTTGAGGCAAGTTACTTGTAGACAGTCAAGAGCACCTAGCATATATGCGGAAGGAACTGTTCAATCATCTTAATTCTCTTATAGTGATAAGTTTTGTCCAAGATAAGGTTTTCTGATACTGAGAATTATTTCAAGACATAATTGGTCTTCAAACATTTATTTGTTAGTTACTTGCAAATTGATAGTTTGATAATTTATAAAAAGGATTTTCTTTCTGTTCCAAATATATTTATACTTGGTTTCTTGTGCAGCTATACCATTTTCTTTCTTTTCTTTATTTATAGAAGGCTCCTGTTTATTCCTACAGTTTCTACTTTCAAATGTCTCACATTACGTGAGAATTGAACAAGTCTATCCCCACATAGAAACGAAATTCATCACCATCTGCACCATTTGTGTTGAACCGCTGGTTCTCTGTTGTTTTGTTATTATCTTTTTATGTTTCTTTATTTCTAGTCGATTGCTGCTTTATTTTTGCCACCGTCTTTTCTTACCTTTCCGCGTGACAAAGAAAAGCAAAGGGATTACAAGATGGATCTTGGTAATTTTAAAAAATATTAAAATTAGAAACATATAAGGGCTACAGCGAAGATAAGTACAAGTCACTCCAAACTGTCAAATACATCAAAATTCGCACTATAAATCAAAATCGAACGGTCCAAAGTGATTCGAAGTATCTAATATATCTATTTTTAATGTACTCAAACTTTTTACATGTTATAATTTATATATAGATGATTTCTCAAATTTTGTTTAAGTGTCATTTAATATTTATTCAAGTATATTTTCCATGCATATTTCTAATTCAAAATTGTGTATTTGCCCTCTAACATAACAATATTTACTATTCAAAAAATACAAAAACTCTCACATTATTTAATATAAGTTCATGTATGCAATTTAGTTATGAACTTATGATCAAATCTCTAAAACTCAACAATATTAATTGAATATTTATGAATCATTATTTCATTATACTTTTCCTCTCCTCTAGACAGGGGCGGAACCAAATGTAATTTAAAGGGGGCTAAGCCACCTTTATAAAATAAAAAAATGTAAATTTCCTCTTAGAACTCTAATATTTTTTTAATTATTAATGCTACTTAGCCCCCTTCATAAAAAAATATTACATTGTAGTTTCAGTTTAGCCCCCTCAATGTTGATTTTTTAGCTCCGCCACTGCCTCTAGACCTAAGTAACTAAGTCAGGTGTCTTTCCTAAATTTTATTTCAGCATGTAAATATAAATTACATGAATTGTTAACTCTTTCTGCTAGAGACGCATCTATCTATTAAAAGTCGGAGACAATGTCATCGATATTTTTTACTTTAATGAATTCACTTAAAAGTCACTGTTATTACTAAAACAAATTTCACGTTTGGATCAGACAAGAATTAGTGCAAAAATAATGCTTTTCGAATTAGCAATTAGAAATATTGCACAATTTTTGCTAATTCCAACTTGTAAAAAAGTGGAAATTTTCTACTATTCGGAATAGTAAAAACTGTGTTTGGATTGAATATTTAGAATAGCTATGGAGGAAAAAGAAATTTGTTGCTATTTCATTCAAAACGAAAGAGTTCATCAAGTATTCATTCACCGTTCACTTAAATAAGTCCGGATTAATAATTATAATTACAATCTGAAATATTAGTAATTGTTAACCAAATATTCAATACAGCTACTTATTTATTTATTCAATGAAATTGCTTAACAAACTCCTCTAAAAAGTCCCAAGCAGCATTGCTTAACAAACTACTAAGAAACTGAAAAATCCAACTTTTGTATAGTGAGAAGTGAGAACTACTGCAATGTGAGAACCTTCTAAATAGTTAGCTTATTTTTCAATCTTATTAATTATCATATAGTGCTGTAAAAAAACGAAAAATATGAGACATTTAATTTTAACGATATCGCATCTCCTGCTGCAAAAGATGAGAATATTTCAGCACCCATCCAAAAGTTGGTTGCATCAACCATGGTACAAAAATTAGACAATCTAAAAAGAGTTTTGCACATAAGCAATCGAAACATTCAAATAATCCAATCTACATTACAACCAACACAGACGCTCATTTATTGTTTCCTTATTTCGTTTGAACTATTCCAGCATTAATAAGCTTCTGAATCTTGTGCATGACCTGGGAGTTCTTCATGTGTTTCTGTGCGGCTGATGGATTCTCCTGGAAATCAGCTAATACCTGCAACATAGAATATTATATGGCATCATCTCACAATTCCAAAAAAATAAATTGTAGTATGTATCATTAGAGATAATCATGTCAAATTAGTGAAAACAGGCCATCTAGATTATTGAAGTTACCTGACGCATGATTGGATCAGTCAATATACCCTGAATTTCAGGATCTTGCATGGCCTTCGCCTGAAAAGAACAAAATCAAAGTTAATTACAAATTACATTCATCTAGAGAGAGAAATAGGGATGAATGGAGGAAAACTAACCTGTCTCTCTTGCAACTCTTCAGGAGTAAGATCACCTCTGCCAGCCTTATTAATCTGTTCAATACACCTGCAAGTGACCAAAGTATGACCATTATGACAAATAATATGATGAAATGTAAAGGGAGCATATGAGAAATGCACCTAAGCTTAATAAATGTAATCCCGTTTTACTTTGTAACTGCGCAGAATCCATTTTACAACAATTATGATCAGCCAACAGATTATACTATAATCTATGGGCATGCAAGAAAAAAACACCCATGCATCAATGAATGTCATTATCTCGTTTACCTTCTAATGCCATCTGTGAGTTCCTGGTTGTTCGGGTCATGCTTCAAACCCTCCTGGTAGGTCTTTAAAGCCTTCTCATACTCTTTCATGAAAAACTGGACAGCACCCTTCCTGGTATATCCCTTTGAGAAGGTTGGATCCAACTCGATGCATTTTTCAGCATCCTTGAGACCTTCAGGCAAAGCAGCCAGCTTTGTGTAGCATGCAGCCCTGTTGCTGTACACCTGCCGCATTTATTACATAATTGGAATTTAGGAAGTGCTTACCATCAGTATGGTACTGAACTCACCCATCACAATATTCTGGAAAATGAAACTCAAAATAGTTTTTCAATCTTGTGCAGAGGAGATATTAAGGATAAATTTACATTCATCATAACAAGACAAACAAAATTGACTGCATTACCCTAGGGTCCTTGGGGTTCCTCTTCAGTGCTTCTGTATAGTGCTTCACTGCCTCTGGGTACTTCTGCTGCTTAAAGTACTCATTTCCTGAAAATACAAGTCGCAATGTCATTAGGTTCAGATTTTAAGAGTATGGAAAATAGTCAACACTATGATCAGGATTAAATATAACATCATTCACAAGCCAAAGTAAATGCAGATCTAAATACTCTTAGTGCAATTAAAAATTCTTTGGTTCAGAGGAAGTTCCTTAACTGGAAGGAAATTTCTCTGCTTGCAATAAAGAAAACAACCTTTCTGCTTCTGCGGTTCTGCCCAACATAAAATACCATATCCTAGAAACCAATTTGTTGCTCTAACTGTATCCATCCATTACAGTAATTAGTGTTTTGTTTGCAGGAGGTTACATTCAGTTTTTTTTACCATTTATATCTGTGGAAACAGTCAAGGATTTCAGTTTCAATAAGCATACCTTTCTCCCTTTCCTCATCAGCAATTTGTGGGTCGAAATACTCTTGCTGTTCCAAATCTTTCTTCGCTCTCTGTGCATCATTCAGCTTCTTTAGTGTGTCTGGGTTCCTATGCTCCGTCAAGGCTTTCTGGAAAGTCTCAATGACGATGTCATAGTCCTTGGAAGTTTTTGCCAGCTTCACAAGAGCAGTTCCTTTTCTTGTTAATGCCCGAGCAATCATCTTGAAGTCAGACCGAAGCTCCCTTCCCCTCTCGACAGCTTTATCACAATCCTTTATGCAATCATCATACTGCATTACAGCATATTCAAAACAGTTAAAGAAAATAACAATGTACCAGTGAACAAGGTTCAAATAGTCAATCCTAGTCTTTATGAACAGCCAAATTTACAATGAAAAATAACATCAGTTAATTGAAACCTTTAAAAGGTTTATTTCAGATCAAAGCTTAAACCTAACAATACAACTGAGTGCATGATTTTAGAGAACCTCATTTATCCAACCAAAACAATTTCTCTAATTAATGGATTTGTATAAAGTATTTTCTATCGAAGACGCAATAAAAACAGGACGATCAAATGAAGCAATGCTATCGGAGAACATTCTACGATAAAGCGGTCCAATCAGTCATTAACTATAAAGGGCAGCCCGGTGCACGTAGCTCCCGCTTGCACGGGGTTCGGAGAAGAGTCGGACCACTTTAAGGTATTTTGTATCCATTTTTTTCGTGCATTTCTGCAAGAGTGTTTCCACGGCTTCACCGTTGCGCCAAGGCTCCCCTTCAACCCGTCATTTACATGAACACCAATAATTCAACTCTGACAGTAACCGAGTTTCCCCCCAACTAAATCAAAATTACCATTAGGTGGAATGTGAGGCTATTCAAGCAGTAAAGAGCAAAAAAAAAAAAACTACATGGTTGGTCTTCCATTGATTACTAAAATTACCCAGTTCCAGGCATTGAAAGCCATACGAGTCTAGAAAACAAGCTGCAAAAAATAGAAGAAAACTCTTACCTTTCCCATCTCCAAGTAGACCGCAGCCCTATTGGTGATGTAGGATATATCATCATCATCCAGTTCCATTGCTTTTGTATAGTGAGCAATAGCAGTCCCAAAATCCTTCTTCTTATAAGCAGCATTACCTTTCTCCTTCTCCTTATGTGCTTCTGCCTTCCTCTCCTTGTCCGTCTTCTCCTCTTCCGACACCTCCATTGGCTCTGGCTCAGGCGCCTTCTTCTCTGGCTCAGCCGACCGCTTTGTAGATTCAGGCTCAGGCTCAGAAGCCCCCATCTCCTTTTCCATATCATCACCACCAGCTCTCATCTTAACATTAAGCAACACGCCAAGAACATTCATCATCCTCTGATCCTGTAGGTACATATTGATCGTGCTCGGGTTCTTCTGCACCTCCCTCATCATCTGCAAGAAATCGGGCTGCTGGAGGTAACCCCGTGTGGTCGGATCCGCAGCGAGCTTGCTCCAAACATCCGGTCCGCTAAAGATCTGACCGAAAGGTGATGCACCGGCAGGCCGTGCACGTGCAGCGGCCGCCTTGGCATCAGCAAGACCCGACTTTAAACCTTCATTGTTAGGATCCAGTTCAAGCCCCTTCGAATAAGCCGACATGGCATCTTCGGCATTGCCAAGACCGATGTGAGCCGCACCAAGGCGAGAGTAACCCTTAGCCCAATCAGGCTTTATCTCGACGGTTTTCTTAGCGTCGTCTAGCGCCTCAGCATAGCGATGGAGAGAGGCGTACGCAGCAGAGCGATTCGAATAGAGAACATGATTTGTTGGGGCGAGAGAGATAGCGTCGGAGAAGTGTCGAATCGCTTCTTCGAACTTGCCCGCTGAGAAGGCGGCGTTGCCCTTCGCTTTTGCTTCGTCTGCCATAAGAGTCAGAATTGAGAATTAAGGAAAGAGTGAGAATTTTGGGACTACTAAAAATTGAGATTGGAATTGGAAAGAACGGGGGACGGCGAAGGGTTTTAAAGCAGGGAAGAGAGTTCTAGGGAGTCTATGACCTTCTGGAACGTTCCCAGAGGGAGGGGAGAGGTTATAAATATAAAATGTAGGAATATGTCAATAGTGTTGTGCCAGACGGGCGGGCGGGCGGGTTTGGGCAACGGGTCGGACGGGGGGCGGGTGAGACGGGTGACGGGTCGACGGGTCGACGGGTTGGACGGGTTACGACGGGCGGGTTGGGACGGGTGGGTTTGGGAAGAGTGACCCAAACCCGCCCTTAGACCCGTCGGGTCAAACGGGTCGGGCGGGCGGGCGGGTGGGACGGGCGGGCACGGGTTTTTTTTTAAATATTTGAAATAACTCCAAAAAACTCAAAAAATTGAAATAACTCCAAAAAAATCTTAAAAAATTCAAAAAAATCTAAAAAAATCATATTTGAAAAAGTACAAATGAATTTAATTTTTTTTATAAAAAAATTTCTTTTTTCAAACTCGTAAATCCAAAATAATTCAAAGACATATAAGTTTTTTTAAATCCGAATATAAAAAAAGTGAATAAAAATATACAACTATTTTAGTTAACTATTTTTATTACAAACAAAAGTATACAACTATTTTAGTTAACTATTTTTATTACAAACAAAAGTATACAACTATTTTAGTTAACTATTTTATTACAAACAAAAGTATACAACTATTTTTTTTTAAAGAAATAAAAATTAGTGAATAAAAAATATGAACAATAAAACATTTTAAATAATTTTAAGTAAATTATTTTAAAAAAAAGTTACTCTCCTCCTTTATCCGGGCTTGAGACCGGCTATGTTACCGTGTTAAAAAAATAACATAGGCGGAGTTCTAACTTTTTTTTTTGTTAGTAAAGATTTAAACTAAGTATAAAAATGTTTAATAATTAGAAAAAAAATTAAAGAGTGCATATATTTCATACCGAAACTACATTCCTAGATTGCGGAATCTCATATACCAATGCTCGTTCTCTTCTTCGGGATCGCATTCATCATCCGAATCATTATCCGTGATGCCGGTACTCTCTTGAGTATCAACACCGGATGAACTTGCTTCGATTTCTTTATATTGGATTCGTTCTTCCGCATCAATCCAATCTTTTAAGCATACGAGACGCTCAAAAACCGTTGGCCCCAACTTGCTCCTTTTATTGATAAGAAAAAATAAGTGAAAAATTAATAATTAGAAAAATAAATAACAATTAAAAATAAAACATGTACCTTTTATCGGAAAGAATCCTATTTGCCGAACTAAAACAAGATTCGGAAGGCACGGTTGATATGGGAATGGCGAATATGTCGCGGGCCATCATAGATAGAGTTGGAAAAATGTTTGCATTTTTCTTCCAATAATCTAGAACGTCGACTCCCTCCGGCGCCCCCGGTAATGCAAGATAGCTTTGTAATTCATTTGTGTTAATTGGCATCGCATTCTCCTCGTCATCTAACTCGAGTAACAATGCACTTCGGCTACTAGACCTATTAAGAATTAAAAAAATATATATAGTAAATAAAATATGAGTTTTTAAGTTGTAACAAAATAATAAGTTATAAAAAAACATGAATTTTAAAAATATATACCTCATTGTGTTACTCGTAGAGGGCATAGGTTGTGCGGCATTCCGTCGAGTGTTGTATTGGGTAAACATTTCTTCAACCAAAGCTCGTATTTGGGGCTCCTCGTTTCCTCTAGGTAAACCTAAATAAGACTTGTATTTTCGTAGCATTCTTTCCGTGTAATACATCTTGTATGTCGGATGGAGGATATTTGCAATAATTGTCACGTTTGGTACTTCTTCCCAATATTTTAGAAATTTCTCCCTCATAGCCTCTACGATTGGAGCGAGAGATTGATCGGTAGTTTCTATACCTACATAAATAAGTACAAGATTAATTGGAAACTATTTTAAAAAAAATCGAATTTAAAAAATATATATAAGTATATAAAAAATTTCGAACTAAAATATGTACCTTTCATCTCGTCGTACACTTTGGCGATGAATAAGAGGTGGTGAAGCAACTCATGCGCGGTCGGTGTATACGAGCAAGACAACTTAACGGTTGCCTTGAAAAAAGCTTCAAGAAAGTTCATTAATAGATGTAATTGGTTCCACTCACCCATGGAAAGCATCAAAGTCAATCCTTCGGGCGAGGAACTCAAAGATTCATCGATAGCATCTCGGTAATTAAGACATCGAGCTAACATTCTATAAGTTGAATTCCAACGGGTATCTACATCCCATGGCACGCTTAACTTACTCAAATTTAACCTTTGACATAAAGCATGAAATTGTTGTTTTCTTACATTATTAGAATAAATATGGTTGAGACTATCTTTAAATTTCTTAATCAAAGCTTCTACACCGGGCGTTTTAAGTCCTGCCTTTACCGTGAGGTTGAGGATATGACAAGCACATTTTTGGTGAAATATTGCCCCATCCATAATTGGGTTTAGGGCACGGATCAAATATTCTACTGATTTAATATTATTACTAGCGTTATCAAAAGAAATGGAAGAAATTTTATTTTCTAAATCATTTTTCAAATTATATTCTCTTAAAACACCCATAATTGCTTGATAAATTACTTCCGCGGTGTGCGGGTAATCTATTACACGAAAACTTATTACTCTTTTTTGTAAAACCCAAGAGTCATCTATATAATGTGCGGTAATACAAGAATAAGAAAGACCATGCTTACCGGCGGTCCAAATATCGGATGTGAGTGCAACCTTGAATGGTGCGGTTGCAAATATAACTTGCAATTCATTCTTACGCTCGAGAAATTGCCTTTTAATTTCTTTGGCCATTTTTCTATAATGGAATCTTTTGTACAATGGTTGACCGCAACCCCTAATTATTAAACGGGCAAAACTCAAACAAGCACCCATTCTAATTGGTTGTTCCTTGTGGGCAATATACCGGGCAAACTCACTCAACATTCTTTTTTCGTCGTATCTTTGGTGAGTTCTTGTACCATCCGTATTAATTAAGGTTTGTACATGACTACAGTCTGCATGTTCTTGTGGTTCTTCTTTAGCATGAATATGTTTTTCGACATGTCTACTAAATGTGCTAGTACCATTTGAGCTAGTATAAACATATTCGGCGTTACAATTGCGTACCTTACATCTTGCGCTTACCAAATTTTCGTTCTCATCGAGTGTCATCTCATAGAAACGCCAAAATGGCTTGTTGTATTTTGCTCTCTTTCTTTTCTTTGCCTCCGGCAGTGTGTCACTTCCCGAGTCTACTCGAATTTCGGTACTGGAAGTGTTGGCATCAACGGTTGAGCTAGAACCACCCATTCCACTTGAAAAGTTATACATCGGAGAGGATTGAGGATAATAATTGAGGTCTTGTGGAAATTGTGGTGATGGTTGGTAATATGGAGGTGATACGAAATTTGTGTTTTGTTGGGATTATGTGGATAAGTAGGAGGGAAATTTGGATTATGTGGATAAGTAGGAGGGAAATTGGGATTTTGTGAAAAACTGGTTGGAGGGCCAAAAATAGATTCGCCTAATCGTTGACCAATATCTTCAGCAGTTGGCTCAAACGTGTTTTGAGGGTTGTTGTTGGATGGAGATGCCATTTTTCACTATAACAAAAAAATCCGAATTAAAAAAATAAATAAAAAAATTCGAATATAAAAAAACCGAATATAAAAATGCTATACAAATAATAAAAAAAATTATATTGTGAAAAGAAAAATTATGCAAACTTTTTGAGTTAACTATTGTTATTACAAATGTAAGTATACAACTATTTTTTTAAAAGAAACAAAAAATCCGAATTTAAAAAAATGCTATTGCAATAAAAAAGAATTGTAAATTATGCAACTATTTTAGAAATAAATTATATTATGAAATTATATTACAATTATGCAATTATTTTTCATTATACAAATGAAGAAAAATAAATTATGCAACTATTTTAGATGAAAAAATATTGATGAATTATGCAACCATAAAAAAAATTATGCAACTATATTATGAAAAATAAATTATGCAACTAAAAAAATAAATAATTAGATTAGAATTTCATACCTTCGATTTTTGCAAGGATACCGGAAAGATGTTGGATTTTCGGCTATCTTGTGCAATAACTAAATAACTAAATGTAACTAAATAACTAATATAACTATTTTTTTGGATATTTTTTGAAATAAAAGAATTAAACTAAAATATAAAAAATATTTCTAGAGCTTTAGAATTTGAGAGATTGAATGTAGAGAGTATGAGAGATTGAGAATATGATAGATTGTTTGTGTGGAAATAAGTTGTGATATTATGGGTGTATTTATAGGGGTAAAAAGTGGGGGTTTAAAAAAATTCAAATTTTTTTGAATTTTGACCGTTGGCGGGAACGGGCGGGTCAAACGGGTTCCCTCCAACGAAATTAAAAAAAAATTCGAATTTTAACCGTTGGCGGGTCAAACGGGCGGGTCGGGTAGACGGGCGGGTCGGGTAGACGGGCGGGTCGGGTCGGGTAGACGGGCGGGTCGGGTTGGGTAGACGGGTCGGGCGGGACGGGTTCTGACACGGGTTTAGAACGGGCGGGTTTAAACGGGCGATTTTTCAAGGGCGCCACCCAAACCCGCCCGTTGACCCGCACCCGCGACCCGTCCGGGTTTCAACGGGTTTGGTCAACGGGCGGGTTGGGCGGGTAAAAGGCGCGGGCGGGGCGGGACGAGCGAGACCCGTTTGGGTTTTAGCACTACACTATATGTCATAAACCCTTCGTCTCCAGCTCGGTCTCTGTAAAGCCTCTGTCTCGGTTCTGATTCGATCCTTAGTAAGATTTTGAAAGGATCGGGTCTTATAAGGGCCGGGCTTTATTTCAAAAATACAGACTCCTATTTACCCGGCCCTTTCAAGCTCCGACCCCGTCCGGCCCTCTGCAACCCTTATTCACGCCAGCCTCTCAGACCCTATCAACTCTTTCACAATTAAAAAAATTAAAAAAAAGAGACCAAAGCCCTTATTACCCGACCCTGATCCGGCCCTCTGCAACTCCGAGGGCCTAATAAGGGTCGGGCCTTAAAGAGGCCGGACCTATTTCCTTAGAACAAAGCCCTTATTACCCGACCCCTATTAAGCCCTCTTTAGACCCGGCCCTTTCGTAGGCCCTCTAGGCCCGGCTCTTTAGATTTTCCCTAATAAAATGGCCGAATTTCATGTATATTTTTAAAATAATTTAAAATAACATATTTTTTCTCTAAATTTGAATATACTTATTATTCTTTTGATATTTAAAAACTCACATATTACTTATTTTACTATCTTTTATACTAGACCAAATTTTACATAATTCTTCAAAATTTGAATATTACGTATTTTTTTTTAAATTTCAAAAAACTCACAAAATATACTCATAATATATTTTATATTAAAACTCAGTTTAAATGTGTAAAAAAAATTGTCCTTCATTAAAACATTAAAAAGAATTTAGTTTGTTTAATGATAAAAATCGGTTTTATATTTGATCGATTTTTAGGGAAAATGAGGTAAGAGCCAAAATTTCAAATCCTAAATTTAACACAAATACGATTCAAAAGAACTCCACGCAATATTTAATACAATAAAAAATGCGAAAGTGTGAAAACTTACAATCATCTCTTAAGGCTTCTATTCTTTTGTCACTCAAGAAAATCCAAAAAGTTGGAGACAATCGAACAGCACTCGAAACGAGCGGATCCTTC
>CAXKVX010001986.1:0-29525 GCA_964058865.1 Eleocharis quinqueflora | reverse complement strand
CAGAAACACTTCTCATAGTAGGATAAGATGCTTTGTGGTGTTTCCTTGAATGTTTACCAACCTCAAATGAAGTAATCAAACAAGAAGCACTTAGAGTGGAATTCTATGCTTCTTCGTGGTGGTTTCGTGAAATGTTTAGAGTTTTTTGAAAGGTTACCACCCATAAATGAAGTAATCGGAACAGAAACACTTCTCATAGTAGGATAAGATGCATTGTGTTGTTTTCTTGAATGTTTACAACCCGTCAGTGAAGTAATGAGAGATCAAGCACATAGAGTTGAGTTCTATGCTTCTTTTTGATGGTTTCATGAAAGGTTTGCACACAAATGAAGTACTCGGTGAAGAAACACTTCTCGTAGTAGGATAAGATGCTTTGTGGAGTTTTTTGAATTGTTACCACCCATAAATGAAGTACTCGGATCATAAATACTTTTCCTATCAGGATACGATGATTTGTGGTGTTTCCTTTAATGTTTACCAATCTCAAATGAAGTAATCAGACAAGAAGCACCTAGTGTGGTATTATATGCTTCTTCGTGGAGGTTTCCCGAAAGGTTTAGTGTTTTCTTGAAAGGTTACCACCCATAAATGATGTAATCAGACATTAAGCACTTAGAGTGGAGTTCTATGCTTCTTTTTTGTGGTTTCATGAAAGGTTTGCACACAAATGAAGTACTAGGTGAAGAAACACTTCTGGTAGTATGATAAGATGCTTTGTGGTGTTTTTTGAATGGTTACCACCCATAAATGAAGTACTCGGATCATAAACACTTTTCCTAGCAGGATACGATGATTTGTGGTGTTTCCTTGAATGTTTACCAACCTCAAATGAAGTAATCAGACAAGAAGCACATAGTGTGGAGGTTTCCTGAAAGGTTTAGAGTTATCTTGAAAGGTTACCACCCATAAATGAAGTAATCAGGACAGAAACACTTCTCATAGTAGGATAAGATGCTTTGTGGTGTTTCCTTGAATGTTTACCAACCTCAAATGAAGTAATCAAACAAGAAGCACTTAGAGTGGAATTCTATGCTTCTTCGTGGTGGTTTCGTGAAATGTTTAGAGTTTTTTGAAAGGTTACCACCCATAAATAAAGTAATCGGAACATAAACACTTCTCATAGTAGGATGAGAACCTTTGTGTTGTTTTCTTGAATGTTTACAACCCGTTAGTGAAATAATCGGACATTAATCACTTATGGTGGAGTTCTATGCTTCTTTATGGTGGTTTCATGAAAGGTTTGCACACAAATGAAGTACTCGGTGAAGAAACAATTCTTGTAGTATGATAAGATGCTTTGTGAAGATTTTTGAATTGTTACCACCCATAAATGAATTACTCGGATCATAAACACATTTCCTAGCAGGATACGATGATTTGTGGTGTTTCCTTGAATGTTTACCAACCTCAAATGAATTAATCAGACAAGAAGCACTTAGTGTGGTATTCTATGCTTCTTCGTGGTGGTTTCGTGAAACGTTTAGAGTTTTTTGAAAGGTTACCACCCATAAATGAAGTAATCGGAACAGAAACACTTCTCATAGTAGGATAAGATGCATTGTGTTGTTTTCTTGAATGTTTACAACCCGTCAGTGAAGTAATGAGAGATCAAGCACATAGAGTTGAGTTCTATGCTTCTTTTTGATGGTTTCATGAAAGGTTTGCACACAAATGAAGTACTCGGTGAAGAAACACTTCTCGTAGTAGGATAAGATGCTTTGTGGAGTTTTTTGAATTGTTACCACCCATAAATGAAGTACTCGGATCATAAATACTTTTCCTAGCAGGATACGATGATTTGTGGTGTTTCCTTTAATGTTTACCAATCTCAAATGAAGTAATCAGACAAGAAGCACCTAGTGTGGTATTATATGCTTCTTCGTGGAGGTTTCCCGAAAGGTTTAGTGTTTTCTTGAAAGGTTACCACCCATAAATGATGTAATCAGACATTAAGCACTTAGAGTGGAGTTCTATGCTTCTTTTTTGTGGTTTCATGAAAGGTTTGCACACAAATGAAGTACTAGGTGAAGAAACACTTCTGGTAGTATGATAAGATGCTTTGTGGTGTTTTTTGAATGGTTACCACCCATAAATGAAGTACTCGGATCATAAACACTTTTCCTAGCAGGATACGATGATTTGTGGTGTTTCCTTGAATGTTTACCAACCTCAAATGAAGTAATCAGACAAGAAGCACATAGTGTGGAGGTTTCCTGAAAGGTTTAGAGTTATCTTGAAAGGTTACCACCCATAAATGAAGTAATCAGGACAGAAACACTTCTCATAGTAGGATAAGATGCTTTGTGGTGTTTCCTTGAATGTTTACCAACCTCAAATGAAGTAATCAAACAAGAAGCACTTAGAGTGGAATTCTATGCTTCTTCGTGGTGGTTTCGTGAAATGTTTAGAGTTTTTTGAAAGGTTACCACCCATAAATGAAGTAATCGGAACAGAAACACTTCTCATAGTAGGATAAGATGCATTGTGTTGTTTTCTTGAATGTTTACAACCCGTCAGTGAAGTAATGAGAGATCAAGCACATAGAGTTGAGTTCTATGCTTCTTTTTGATGGTTTCATGAAAGGTTTGCACACAAATGAAGTACTCGGTGAAGAAACACTTCTCGTAGTAGGATAAGATGCTTTGTGGAGTTTTTTGAATTGTTACCACCCATAAATGAAGTACTCGGATCATAAATACTTTTCCTATCAGGATACGATGATTTGTGGTGTTTCCTTTAATGTTTACCAATCTCAAATGAAGTAATCAGACAAGAAGCACCTAGTGTGGTATTATATGCTTCTTCGTGGAGGTTTCCCGAAAGGTTTAGTGTTTTCTTGAAAGGTTACCACCCATAAATGATGTAATCAGACATTAAGCACTTAGAGTGGAGTTCTATGCTTCTTTTTTGTGGTTTCATGAAAGGTTTGCACACAAATGAAGTACTAGGTGAAGAAACACTTCTGGTAGTATGATAAGATGCTTTGTGGTGTTTTTTGAATGGTTACCACCCATAAATGAAGTACTCGGATCATAAACACTTTTCCTAGCAGGATACGATGATTTGTGGTGTTTCCTTGAATGTTTACCAACCTCAAATGAAGTAATCAGACAAGAAGCACATAGTGTGGAGGTTTCCTGAAAGGTTTAGAGTTATCTTGAAAGGTTACCACCCATAAATGAAGTAATCAGGACAGAAACACTTCTCATAGTAGGATAAGATGCTTTGTGGTGTTTCCTTGAATGTTTACCAACCTCAAATGAAGTAATCAAACAAGAAGCACTTAGAGTGGAATTCTATGCTTCTTCGTGGTGGTTTCGTGAAATGTTTAGAGTTTTTTGAAAGGTTACCACCCATAAATAAAGTAATCGGAACATAAACACTTCTCATAGTAGGATGAGAACCTTTGTGTTGTTTTCTTGAATGTTTACAACCCGTTAGTGAAATAATCGGACATTAATCACTTATGGTGGAGTTCTATGCTTCTTTATGGTGGTTTCATGAAAGGTTTGCACACAAATGAAGTACTCGGTGAAGAAACAATTCTTGTAGTATGATAAGATGCTTTGTGAAGATTTTTGAATTGTTACCACCCATAAATGAATTACTCGGATCATAAACACATTTCCTAGCAGGATACGATGATTTGTGGTGTTTCCTTGAATGTTTACCAACCTCAAATGAATTAATCAGACAAGAAGCACTTAGTGTGGTATTCTATGCTTCTTCGTGGTGGTTTCGTGAAACGTTTAGAGTTTTTTGAAAGGTTACCACCCATAAATGAAGTAATCGGAACAGAAACACTTCTCATAGTAGGATAAGATGCATTGTGTTGTTTTCTTGAATGTTTACAACCCGTCAGTGAAGTAATGAGAGATCAAGCACATAGAGTTGAGTTCTATGCTTCTTTTTGATGGTTTCATGAAAGGTTTGCACACAAATGAAGTACTCGGTGAAGAAACACTTCTCGTAGTAGGATAAGATGCTTTGTGGAGTTTTTTGAATTGTTACCACCCATAAATGAAGTACTCGGATCATAAATACTTTTCCTAGCAGGATACGATGATTTGTGGTGTTTCCTTTAATGTTTACCAATCTCAAATGAAGTAATCAGACAAGAAGCACCTAGTGTGGTATTATATGCTTCTTCGTGGAGGTTTCCCGAAAGGTTTAGTGTTTTCTTGAAAGGTTACCACCCATAAATGATGTAATCAGACATTAAGCACTTAGAGTGGAGTTCTATGCTTCTTTTTTGTGGTTTCATGAAAGGTTTGCACACAAATGAAGTACTAGGTGAAGAAACACTTCTGGTAGTATGATAAGATGCTTTGTGGTGTTTTTTGAATGGTTACCACCCATAAATGAAGTACTCGGATCATAAACACTTTTCCTAGCAGGATACGATGATTTGTGGTGTTTCCTTGAATGTTTACCAACCTCAAATGAAGTAATCAGACAAGAAGCACATAGTGTGGAGGTTTCCTGAAAGGTTTAGAGTTATCTTGAAAGGTTACCACCCATAAATGAAGTAATCAGGACAGAAACACTTCTCATAGTAGGATAAGATGCTTTGTGGTGTTTCCTTGAATGTTTACCAACCTCAAATGAAGTAATCAAACAAGAAGCACTTAGAGTGGAATTCTATGCTTCTTCGTGGTGGTTTCGTGAAATGTTTAGAGTTTTTTGAAAGGTTACCACCCATAAATAAAGTAATCGGAACATAAACACTTCTCATAGTAGGATGAGAACCTTTGTGTTGTTTTCTTGAATGTTTACAACCCGTTAGTGAAATAATCGGACATTAATCACTTATGGTGGAGTTCTATGCTTCTTTATGGTGGTTTCATGAAAGGTTTGCACACAAATGAAGTACTCGGTGAAGAAACAATTCTTGTAGTATGATAAGATGCTTTGTGAAGTTTTTTGAATTGTTACCACCCATAAATGAATTACTCGGATCATAAACACATTTCCTAGCAGGATACGATGATTTGTGGTGTTTCCTTGAATGTTTACCAACCTCACATGAATTAATCAGACAAGAAGCACTTAGTGTGGTATGCTATGCTTCTTCGTGGAGGTTTCGTGAAACGTTTAGAGTTTTTTGAAAGGTTACCACCCATAAATAAAGTAATCGGAACATAAACACTTCTCATAGTAGGATGAGAACCGTTGTGTTGTTTTCTTGAATGTTTACAACCCGTCAGTGAAATAATCGGACATTAATCACTTATCGTGGAGTTCTATGCTTCTTTATGGTGGTTTCATGAAAGGTTTGCACACAAATGAAGTACTCGGTGAAGAAACAATTCTTGTAGTATGATAAGATGCTTTGTGAAGTTTTTTGAATTGTTACCACCCATAAATGAATTACTCGGATCATAAACACATTTCCTAGCAGGATACGATGATTTGTGGTGTTTCCTTGAATGTTTACCAACCTCAAATGAATTAATCAGACAAGAAGCACTTAGTGTGGTATTCTATGCTTCTTCGTGGAGGTTTCGTGAAAGGTTTAGAGTTTTTTGAAAGGTTACCACCCATAAATGAAGTAATCGGAACAGAAACACTTCTCGTAGTAGGATAAGATGCATTGTGTTGTTTTCTTGAATGTTTACAACCCGTCAGTGAAGTAATGAGAGATCAAGCACATAGAGTTGAGTTCTATGCTTCTTTTTGATGGTTTCATGAAAGGTTTGCACACAAATGAAGTACTCGGTGAAGAAACACTTCTCGTAGTAGGATAAGATGCTTTGTGGAGTTTTTTGAATTGTTACCACCCATAAATGAAGTACTCGGATCATAAATACTTTTCCTAGCAGGATACGATGATTTGTGGTGTTTCCTTTAATGTTTACCAACCTCAAATGAAGTAATCAGACAAGAAGCACATAGTGTGGAGGTTTCCTGAAAGGTTTAGAGTTATCTTGAAAGGTTACCACCCATAAATGAAGTAATCAGGACAGAAACACTTCTCATAGTAGGATAAGATGCTTTGTGGTGTTTCCTTGAATGTTTACCAACCTCAAATGAAGTAATCAAACAAGAAGCACTTAGAGTGGAATTCTATGCTTCTTCGTGGTGGTTTCGTGAAATGTTTAGAGTTTTTTGAAAGGTTACCACCCATAAATAAAGTAATCGGAACATAAACACTTCTCATAGTAGGATGAGAACCTTTGTGTTGTTTTCTTGAATGTTTACAACCCGTTAGTGAAATAATCGGACATTAATCACTTATGGTGGAGTTCTATGCTTCTTTATGGTGGTTTCATGAAAGGTTTGCACACAAATGAAGTACTCGGTGAAGAAACAATTCTTGTAGTATGATAAGATGCTTTGTGAAGTTTTTTGAATTGTTACCACCCATAAATGAATTACTCGGATCATAAACACATTTCCTAGCAGGATACGATGATTTGTGGTGTTTCCTTGAATGTTTACCAACCTCACATGAATAAATCAGACAAGAAGCACTTAGTGTGGTATTCTATGCTTCTTCGTGGAGGTTTCGTGAAAGGTTTAGAGTTTTTTGAAAGGTTACCACCCATAAATGAAGTAATCGGAACAGAAACACTTCTCATAGTAGGATAAGATGCATTGTGTTGTTTTCTTGAATGTTTACAACCCGTCAGTGAAGTAATGAGACATCAAGCACATAGAGTTGAGTTCTATGCTTCTTTTTGATGGTTTCATGAAAGGTTTGCACACAAATGAAGTACTCGGTGAAGAAACACTTATCGTAGTAGGATAAGATGCTTTGTGGAGTTTTTTGAATTGTTACCACCCATAAATGAAGTACTCGGATCATAAATACTTTTCCTAGCAGGATACGATGATTTGTGGTGTTTCCTTGAATGTTTACCAACCTCAAATGAATTAATCAGACAAGAAGCACTTAGTGTGGTATTCTATGCTTCTTCGTGGAGGTTTCGTGAAACGTTTAGAGTTTTTTGAAAGGTTACCACCCATAAATAAAGTAATCGGAACATAAACACTTCTCATAGTAGGATGAGAACCTTTGTGTTGTTTTCTTGAATGTTTACAACCCGTTAGTGAAATAATCGGACATTAATCACTTATGGTGGAGTTCTATGCTTCTTTATGGTGGTTTCATGAAAGGTTTGCACACAAATGAAGTACTCGGTGAAGAAACAATTCTTGTAGTATGATAAGATGCTTTGTGAAATTTTTTGAATTGTTACCACCCATAAATGAATTACTCGGATCATAAACACATTTCCTAGCAGGATACGATGATTTGTGGTGTTTCCTTGAATGTTTACCAACCTCACATGAATTAATGAGACAAGAAGCACTTAATGTGGTATTCTATGCTTCTTCGTGGAGGTTTCGTGAAAGGTTTAGAGTTTTTTGAAAGGTTACCACCCATAAATGAAGTAATCGGAACAGAAACACTTCTCATAGTAGGATAAGATGCATTGTGTTGTTTTCTTGAATGTTTACAACCCGTCAGTGAAGTAATGAGACATCAAGCACATAGAGTTGAGTTCTATGCTTCTTTTTGATGGTTTCATGAAAGGTTTGCACACAAATGAAGTACTCGGTGAAGAAACACTTCTCGTAGTAGGATAAGATGCTTTGTGGAGTTTTTTGAATTGTTACCACCCATAAATGAAGTACTCGGATCATAAACACTTTTCCTAGCAAGATACGATGATTTGCGGTGTTTCCTTGAATGTTTACCAACCTCAAATGAAGTAATCAGACAAGAAGCACCTAGTGTGGTATTATATGCTTCTTCGTGGAGGTTTCCTGAAAGGTTTAGAGTTTTCTTGAAAGGTTACCACCCATAAATGATGTAATAAGACATTAAGCACTAAGAGTGGAGTTCTATGCTTCTTTTTTGTAGTTTCATGAAAGGTTTGCACACAAATGAAGTACTAGGTGAAGAAACACTTCTGGTAGTATGATAAGATGCTTTGTGGTGTTTTTTGAATGGTTACCTCCCATAAATGAAGTACTCGGATCATAAACAATTTTCCTAGCAGGATACGATGATTTGTGGTGTTTCCTTGAATGTTTACCAACCTCAAATGAAGTAATCAGACAAGAAGCACATAGTGTGGAGGTTTCCTGAAAGGTTTAGAGTTATCTTGAAAGGTTACCACTCATAAATGATGTAATCAGGACATAAACACTTCTCATAGTAGGATAAGATGCTTTGTGGTGTTTCCTTGAATGTTTACCAACCTCAAATGAAGTAATCAAACAAGAAGCACTTAGAGTGGAATTCTATGCTTCTTCGTGGTGGTTTCGTAAAATGTTTAGAGTTTTTTGAAAGGTTACCACCCATAAATAAAGTAATCGGAACATAAACACTTCTCATAGTAGGATGAGAACCTTTGTGTTGTTTTCTTGAATGTTTACAACCCGTCAGTGAAATAATCGGACATTAATCACTTATCGTGGAGTTCTATGCTTCTTTATGGTGGTTTCATGGAAGGTTTGCACACAAATGAAGTACTCGGTGAAGAAACAATTCTTGTAGTATGATAAGATGCTTTGTGAAGTTTTTTGAATTGTTACCACCCATAAATGAATTACTCGGATCATAAACACATTTCCTAGCAGGATACGATGATTTGTGGTGTTTCCTTGAATGTTTACCAACCTCAAATGAAGTAATCTGACAAGAAGCACCTAGTGTGGTATTATATGCTTCTTCGTGGAGGTTTCCTGAAAGGTTTAGAGTTTTCTTGAAAGGTTACCACCCATAAATGATGTAATCAGACACTAAGCACTTAGAGTGGAGTTCTATGCTTCTTTTTTGTGGTTTCATGAAAGGTTTGCACACAAATGAAGTACTAGGTGAAGAAACACTTCTAGTAGTATGATAAGATGCTTTGTGGTGTTTTTTGAATGGTTACCACCCATAAATGAAGTACTCGGATCATAAACACTTTTCCTACCAGGATACGATGATTTGTGGTGTTTCCTTGAATGTTTACCAACCTCAAATGAAGTAATCAGACAAGAAGCACCTAGTGTGGTATTATATGTTTCTTTGTGGAGGTTTCCTGAAAGGTTTAGAGTTTTTTTGAAAGGTTACCACTCATAAATGAAGTAATCAGACATTAAGCACTTAGAGTGGAGTTCTATGCTTCTTTTTTGTGGTATCATGAAAGGTTTGCACACAAATGAAGTACTAGGTGAAGAAACACTTCTTGTAGTATGATAAGATGCTTTGTGGTATTTTTTGAATGGTTACCACCCATAAATGAAGTACTCGGATCATAAACACTTTTCCTACCAGGATACGATGATTTGTGGTGTTTCCTTGAATGTTTACCAACCTCAAATGAAGTAATCAGACAAGAAGCACCTAGTGTGGTATTATATGTTTCTTCGTGGAGGTTTCGTGAAAGGTTTAGAGTTTTTTGAAAGGTTACCACCCATAAATGAAGTAATCGGAACAGAAACACTTCTCATAGTAGGATAAGATGCATTGTGTTGTTTTCTTGAATGTTTACAACCCGTCAGTGAAGTAATGAGACATCAAGCACATAGAGTTGAGTTCTATGCTTCTTTTTGATGGTTTCATGAAAGGTTTGCACACAAATGAAGTACTCGGTGAAGAAACACTTCTCGTAGTAGGATAAGATGCTTTGTGGAGTTTTTTGAATTGTTACCACCCATAAATGAAGTACTCGGATCATAAACACTTTTCCTAGCAAGATACGATGATTTGCGGTGTTTCCTTGAATGTTTACCAACCTCAAATGAAGTAATCAGACAAGAAGCACCTAGTGTGGTATTATATGCTTCTTCGTGGAGGTTTCCCGAAAGGTTTAGTGTTTTCTTGAAAGGTTACCACCCATAAATGATGTAATCAGACATTAAGCACTTAGAGTGGAGTTCTATGCTTCTTTTTTGTGGTTTCATGAAAGGTTTGCACACAAATGAAGTACTAGGTGAAGAAACACTTCTGGTAGTATGATAAGATGCTTTGTGGTGTTTTTTGAATGGTTACCTCCCATAAATGAAGTACTCGGATCATAAACAATTTTCCTAGCAGGATACGATGATTTGTGGTGTTTCCTTGAATGTTTACCAACCTCAAATGAAGTAATCAGACAAGAAGCACATAGTGTGGAGGTTTCCTGAAAGGTTTAGAGTTATCTTGAAAGGTTACCACTCATAAATGATGTAATCAGGACATAAACACTTCTCATAGTAGGATAAGATGCTTTGTGGTGTTTCCTTGAATGTTTACCAACCTCAAATGAAGTAATCAAACAAGAAGCACTTAGAGTGGAATTCTATGCTTCTTCGTGGTGGTTTCGTAAAATGTTTAGAGTTTTTTGAAAGGTTACCACCCATAAATAAAGTAATCGGAACATAAACACTTCTCATAGTAGGATGAGAACCTTTGTGTTGTTTTCTTGAATGTTTACAACCCGTCAGTGAAATAATCGGACATTAATCACTTATCGTGGAGTTCTATGCTTCTTTATGGTGGTTTCATGGAAGGTTTGCACACAAATGAAGTACTCGGTGAAGAAACAATTCTTGTAGTATGATAAGATGCTTTGTGAAGTTTTTTGAATTGTTACCACCCATAAATGAATTACTCGGATCATAAACACATTTCCTAGCAGGATACGATGATTTGTGGTGTTTCCTTGAATGTTTACCAACCTCAAATGAAGTAATCTGACAAGAAGCACCTAGTGTGGTATTATTTGCTTCTTCGTGGAGGTTTCCTGAAAGGTTTAGAGTTTTCTTGAAAGGTTACCACCCATAAATGATGTAATCAGACACTAAGCACTTAGAGTGGAGTTCTATGCTTCTTTTTTGTGGTTTCATGAAAGGTTTGCACACAAATGAAGTACTAGGTGAAGAAACACTTCTAGTAGTATGATAAGATGCTTTGTGGTGTTTTTTGAATGGTTACCACCCATAAATGAAGTACTCGGATCATAAACACTTTTCCTACCAGGATACGATGATTTGTGGTGTTTCCTTGAATGTTTACCAACCTCAAATGAAGTAATCAGACAAGAAGCACCTAGTGTGGTATTATATGTTTCTTTGTGGAGGTTTCCTGAAAGGTTTAGAGTTTTTTTGAAAGGTTACCACTCATAAATGAAGTAATCAGACATTAAGCACTTAGAGTGGAGTTCTATGCTTCTTTTTTGTGGTATCATGAAAGGTTTGCACACAAATGAAGTACTAGGTGAAGAAACACTTCTTGTAGTATGATAAGATGCTTTGTGGTATTTTTTGAATGGTTACCACCCATAAATGAAGTACTCGGATCATAAACACTTTTCCTACCAGGATACGATGATTTGTGGTGTTTCCTTGAATGTTTACCAACCTCAAATGAAGTAATCAGACAAGAAGCACCTAGTGTGGTATTATATGTTTCTTCGTGGAGGTTTCGTGAAAGGTTTAGAGTTTTTTGAAAGGTTACCACCCATAAATGAAGTAATCGGAACAGAAACACTTCTCATAGTAGGATAAGATGCATTGTGTTGTTTTCTTGAATGTTTACAACCCGTCAGTGAAGTAATGAGACATCAAGCACATAGAGTTGAGTTCTATGCTTCTTTTTGATGGTTTCATGAAAGGTTTGCACACAAATGAAGTACTCGGTGAAGAAACACTTCTCGTAGTAGGATAAGATGCTTTGTGGAGTTTTTTGAATTGTTACCACCCATAAATGAAGTACTCGGATCATAAACACTTTTCCTAGCAAGATACGATGATTTGCGGTGTTTCCTTGAATGTTTACCAACCTCAAATGAAGTAATCAGACAAGAAGCACCTAGTGTGGTATTATATGCTTCTTCGTGGAGGTTTCCCGAAAGGTTTAGTGTTTTCTTGAAAGGTTACCACCCATAAATGATGTAATCAGACATTAAGCACTTAGAGTGGAGTTCTATGCTTCTTTTTTGTGGTTTCATGAAAGGTTTGCACACAAATGAAGTACTAGGTGAAGAAACACTTCTGGTAGTATGATAAGATGCTTTGTGGTGTTTTTTGAATGGTTACCTCCCATAAATGAAGTACTCGGATCATAAACAATTTTCCTAGCAGGATACGATGATTTGTGGTGTTTCCTTGAATGTTTACCAACCTCAAATGAAGTAATCAGACAAGAAGCACATAGTGTGGAGGTTTCCTGAAAGGTTTAGAGTTATCTTGAAAGGTTACCACTCATAAATGATGTAATCAGGACATAAACACTTCTCATAGTAGGATAAGATGCTTTGTGGTGTTTCCTTGAATGTTTACCAACCTCAAATGAAGTAATCAAACAAGAAGCACTTAGAGTGGAATTCTATGCTTCTTCGTGGTGGTTTCGTAAAATGTTTAGAGTTTTTTGAAAGGTTACCACCCATAAATAAAGTAATCGGAACATAAACACTTCTCATAGTAGGATGAGAACCTTTGTGTTGTTTTCTTGAATGTTTACAACCCGTCAGTGAAATAATCGGACATTAATCACTTATCGTGGAGTTCTATGCTTCTTTATGGTGGTTTCATGGAAGGTTTGCACACAAATGAAGTACTCGGTGAAGAAACAATTCTTGTAGTATGATAAGATGCTTTGTGAAGTTTTTTGAATTGTTACCACCCATAAATGAATTACTCGGATCATAAACACATTTCCTAGCAGGATACGATGATTTGTGGTGTTTCCTTGAATGTTTACCAACCTCAAATGAAGTAATCTGACAAGAAGCACCTAGTGTGGTATTATTTGCTTCTTCGTGGAGGTTTCCTGAAAGGTTTAGAGTTTTCTTGAAAGGTTACCACCCATAAATGATGTAATCAGACACTAAGCACTTAGAGTGGAGTTCTATGCTTCTTTTTTGTGGTTTCATGAAAGGTTTGCACACAAATGAAGTACTAGGTGAAGAAACACTTCTAGTAGTATGATAAGATGCTTTGTGGTGTTTTTTGAATGGTTACCACCCATAAATGAAGTACTCGGATCATAAACACTTTTCCTACCAGGATACGATGATTTGTGGTGTTTCCTTGAATGTTTACCAACCTCAAATGAAGTAATCAGACAAGAAGCACCTAGTGTGGTATTATATGTTTCTTTGTGGAGGTTTCCTGAAAGGTTTAGAGTTTTTTTGAAAGGTTACCACTCATAAATGAAGTAATCAGACATTAAGCACTTAGAGTGGAGTTCTATGCTTCTTTTTTGTGGTATCATGAAAGGTTTGCACACAAATGAAGTACTAGGTGAAGAAACACTTCTTGTAGTATGATAAGATGCTTTGTGGTATTTTTTGAATGGTTACCACCCATAAATGAAGTACTCGGATCATAAACACTTTTCCTACCAGGATACGATGATTTGTGGTGTTTCCTTGAATGTTTACCAACCTCAAATGAAGTAATCAGACAAGAAGCACCTAGTGTGGTATTATATGTTTCTTTGTGGAGGTTTCCTGAAAGGTTTAGAGTTTTCTTGAAAGGTTACCACTCATAAATGAAGTAATCAGACATTAAGCACTTAGAGTGGAGTTCTATGCTTCTTTTTTGTGGTATCATGAAAGGTTTGCACACAAATGAAGTACTAGGTGAAGAAACACTTCTTGTAGTATGATAAGATGCTTTGTGGTGTTTTTTGAATGGTTACCACCCATAAATGAAGTACTCGGATCATAAACACTTTTCCTAGTAGGATACGATGATTTACGGTGTTTCCTTGAATGTTTACCAAAGTCAAATGAGGAAATCAGACAAGAAGCACTTAGTGTGGTATTCTTTGCTTCTTCGTGGTGGTTTCGTGAAAGGTTTAGAGTTTTTTTGAAGGGTTACCACCAATAAATGAAGTAATCGGAAAAAAAACACTTCTCAATGTAGGATAAGATGCTTTGTGATGTTTTCTTGAATGGTTACCACCCATAATTGCCGTAATCATACATGAAATACTTAGAGTGGAATTCTATGCTTCTTAGTGGTGGTTTCATGAAAGGTTTGCACACACATGAAGTACTCGATGAAGAAACACTTCTCGTAGTAGGATAAGATGCTTTGTGGAGTTTTTTGAATGGTTACCACCCACAAATTAAGTACATGGATCCGAAACACTTCCCCTAGTAGGATACAATGATTTGTAGTGTTTTTTTTGAATGTTTACCAACCTCAAATGAAGTAATAAGACAAGCAGCACTTAGTGTGGTATTCTATGTTTCTTCGTGGTAGTTTCATGAAAGGTTTAGAGTTTTCTTGAAAGGTTACCACCCATAAATGAAGTAATCAGGAGCAGAAACACTTCTCATAGTTCTTGAATGTTTTGTGGAGTTCTATGCTTCTTTTTTGTGGTTTCATGAAAGGTTTGCACACAAATGAAGTACTAGGTGAAGAAACACTTCTTGTAGTATGATAAGATGCTTTGTGGAGTTTTTTGAATGTTTACCACCCATAAATGAAGTAATCAGGACAAAAACACTTCTCTTAGTAGGATAAGATGCTTTGTGGTGTTTCCTTGAATGTTTACCAACCTCAAATGAAGTAATCAAACAAGAAGCACTTAGAGTGGAATTCTATGCTTCTTCGTGGTGGTTTCGTGAAATGTTTAGAGTTTTTTGAAAGGTTACCACCCATAAATAAAGTAATCGGAACATAAACACTTCTCATAGTAGGATAAGAACCATTGTGTTGTTTTCTTGAATGTTTACAACCCGTTAGTGAAATAATCGGACATTAATCACTTATGGTGGAGTTCTATGCTTCTTTATGGTGGTTTCATGAAAGGTTTGCACACAAATGAAGTACATGGTGAAGAAACACATCTTGTAGTATGATAAGATGCTTTGTGGAGTTTTTTGAATGGTTACCACGCACAAATTAAGTACATGGATCCGAAACACTTCCCCTAACAGGATACGATGATTTGTGGTGTTTTCTTGAATGTTTACCAACCTCAAATGAAGTAATAAGACAAGAAGCACTTAGTGTGGTATTCTATGTTTTTTCGTGGAGGATTCGTGAAAGGTTTAGAGTTTTCTTGAAAGGTTACCACCCATAAATGAAGTAATCGAAACACAAACACTTCTCATAGTAGGATAAGATGCTTTGTGGTGTTTTCTTGAATGTTTACAACCTGTCTGGGAAGTAATGAGACATTAAGCACATAGAGTTGAGTTTTATGCTTCTTTTTGATGGTTTCATGAAAGGTTTGCACACAAATGAAGTACACGATGAAGAAACACTTCTCTTAGTATGATAAGATGCTTTGTGGAGTTTTTTGAATGGTTACCACGCACAAATTAAGTACATGGATCCGAAACACTTCCCCTAACAGGATACGATGATTTGTGGTGTTTTCTGGAATGTTTACCAACCTCAAATGACGTAATCAAACAAGAAGCACTTAGTGTGGTATTCTATGCTTCTTCATGGTGGTTTCGTGAAAGGTTTAGAGTGTTTTGAAAGGTTACCACCCATAAATGAAGTAATCGGAACATAAACACTTCTCATAGTAGTATAAGATGCTTTGTGTTGTTTTCTTGAATGTTTACATCCCGTTAGTGAAGTAATCATACATTAAGCACTTATGGTGGAGTTCTATGCTTCTTTATGGTGGTTTCCTGAAAGGTTTGCACACAAATGTAGTACTCGATGAAGAAACACTTCTCGTAGTTGGATAAGATGCTTTGTGGAGTTTTTTGAATGGATACCACCCATAAATGAAGTACTCGGATCAGAAACACTTTTCCTAGCAGAATACGATGATTTGTGGTGTTTCCTTAAATGTTTTACCAACCTCAAATGAAGTAATCAGACAAGAAGCACTTAGTGTGGTATTCTATGCTTCTTCGTGGTGGTTTCGTGAAAGGTTTAGAGATTTTTGAAAGGTTACCACCCATAAATGAAGTAATCGGAACACAAACACTTCTCATAGTAGTATAAGATGCTTTGTGGTGTTTTCTTGAATGTTTACAACCTGTCAGTGAAGTAATGACACATGAAGTACATAGAGTTGAGTTCTATGCTTCTTTTTGATGGTTTCATGAAAGGTTTGCACACAAATGAAGTACTCGGTGAAGAAACAATTCTTTTAGTATGAAAAGATGCTTTGTGAAGTTTTTTGAATTGTTACCACCCATAAATGAAATACTCGGATCATAAACACTTTTCCTATCAGGATACGATGATTTGTGCTGTTTCCTTGAATGTTTACCAACCTCAAATGAAGTAATCAGACAAGAAGCACTTAGTGTGGTATTCTATGTTTCTTCATGGTGGTTTCGTGAAAGTTTTAGAGTTTTTTTGAAAGGTTACCACCCATAAATGAAGTAATCGGAACATAAACACTTCCCATAGTAGGATAAGATGCTTTGTGTTGTTATATTGAATGTTTACAACCCGTCAGTGAAGTAATGAGACATTAAGCACATAGAGTTGAGTTCTATGCTTCTTTTTGATGGTTTCATGAAAGGTTTGCACACAAATGAAGTACTCGGTGAAGAAACACTTCTCGTAGTAGGATAAGATGCTTTGTGGAGTTTTTTGAATTGTTACCACCCATAAATGAAGTACTCGGATCATAAACACTTTTCCTAGCAGGATACGATGATTTGTGGTGTTTTCTTGAATGTTTACCAACCTCAAATGAAGTAATCAAACAAGAAGCACCTAGTGTGGTATTATATGCTTCTTCGTGGAGGTTTCGTGAAAGGTTTAGAGTTTTCTTGAAAGGTTACCACCCATAAATGAAGTAATCAGACATTAAGCACTTAGAGTGGAGTTCTATGCTTCTTTTTTGTGGTATCATGAAAGGTTTGCACACAAATCAAGTACTAGGTGAAGAAACACTTCTTGTAGTATGATAAGATGCTTTGTGGTGTTTTTTGAATGGTTACCACCCATAAATGAAGTACTCGGATCATAAACACTTTTCCTAGTAGGATACGATGATTTACGGTGTTTCCTTGAATGTTTACCAAAGTCAAATGAGGAAATCAGACAAGAAGCACTTAGTGTGGTATTCTTTGCTTCTTCGTGGTGGTTTCGTGAAAGATTTAGAGTTTTTTTGAAGGGTTACCACCAATAAATGAAGTAATCGGAAAAAAAACACTTCTCAATGTAGGATAAGATGCTTTGTGATGTTTTCTTGAATGGTTACCACCCATAATTGCCGTAATCATACATGAAATACTTAGAGTGGAATTCTATGCTTCTTAGTGGTGGTTTCATGAAAGGTTTGCACACACATGAAGTACTCGATGAAGAAACACTTCTCGTAGTAGGATAAGATGCTTTGTGGAGTTTTTTGAATGGTTACCACCCACAAATTAAGTACATGGATCCAAAACACTTCCCCTAGTAGGATACGATGATTTGTAGTGTTTTTTTGAATGTTTACCAACCTCAAATGAAGTAATAAGACAAGAAGCACTTAGTGTGGTATTCTATGTTTCTTCGTGGTAGTTTCATGAAAGATTTAGAGTTAGTTTGAAAGGTTACCACCCATAAATGAAGTAATAATGAGCAGAAACACTTCTCATAGTTCTTGAATGTTTTGTGGAGTTCTATGCTTCTTCTTGAAAGATTACCACCCATAAATGAAGTAACTATAAGAAACAATTCTTGTAGTGTGGTAAGATGCTTTGTGGAGTTTTTTGAATTGTTACCACCCATTAAGAGTTCTTGAATGTTTAGTCAAAGAAGTAATCAGACATTAAGCACTTAGAGTGGAGTTCTATGCTTCTTTTTTGTGGTTTCATGAAAGGTTTGCACACAAATGAAGTACTAGGTGAAGAAACACTTCTTGTAGTATGATAAGATGCTTTGTAGAGTTTTTTGAATTGTTACCACCTATAAATGAAGTACTCTGATCAGAAACACTTTTCCTAGCAGGATACGATGATTTGTGGTGTTTCCTTGAATATTTACCAACCTCAAATAAAGTAATCAGACAAGAAGCACTTAGTGTGGTATTATATGCTTCTTCGTGGAAGTTTCCTGAAAGGTTTAGAGTTTTCTTGAAAGGTTACCATCCATAAATGAAGTAATCAGACATTAAGCACTTAGAGCGGAGTTCTATGCTTCTTTTTTGTGGTTTCATGAAAGGTTTGCACACAAATGAAGTACTAGGTGAAGAAACACTTCTTGTAGTATGATAAGATGCTTTGTGGAGTTTTTTGAATGGTTACCACCCATAAATGAAGTACTCGGATCATAAACACTTTTCCTATCAGGATACGATGATTTATACGATGATTTGTGGTGTTTCCTTGAATGTTTACCAACCTCAAATGAAGTAATCAGACAAGAAGCACATTGTGTGGTATTATATGCTTCATCGTGGAGGTTTCCTGAAAGGTTTAGAGTTATCTTGAAAGGTTACCACCCATAAATGAAGTAAACAGGACAGAAACACTTCTCTTAGTAGGATAAGATGCTTTGTGGTGTTTCCTTGAATGTTTACCAACAACCTCAAATGAAGTAATCAAACAAGAAGCACTTAGAGTGGAATTCTATGCTTCTTCGTGGTGGTTTCGTGAAATGTTTAGTGTTTTTTGAAAGGTTACCACCCATAAATAAAGTAATCGGAACATAAACACTTCTCATAGTAGGATAAGAACCTTTGTGTTGTTTTCTTGAATGTTTACAACCCGTTAGTGAAATAATCGAACATTAATCACTTATGGTGGATTTCTATGCTTCTTTATGGTGGTTTCATGAAAGGTTTGCACACAAATGAAGTACATGGTGAAGAAACACTTCTTGTAGTATGATAAGATGCTTTGTGGAGTTTTTTGAATGGTTACCACCCACAAATTTAGTACATGGATTCGAAACACTTCCCCTAACAGGATACGATGATTTGTGGTGTTTTCTTGAATGTTTACCAACCTCAAATGAAGTAATCAGACAAGAAGCACCTAGTGGGGTATTATATGCTTCTTCGTGAAGGTTTCCTGAAAGGTTTAGAGTTTTCTTGAAAGGTTACCACCCATAAATGATGTAATCAGACATTAAGCACTTAGTGTGGAGTTCTATGCTTCTTTTTTGTGGTTTCATGAAAGGTTTGCACACAAATGAAGTACTAGGTGAAGAAACACTTCTGGTAGTATGATAAGATGCTTTGTGGTGTTTTTTGAATGGTTACCACCCATAAATGAAGTACTCGGATCGTAAACACTTTTCCTAGCAGGATACGATGATTTATACGATGATTTGTGGTGTTTCCTTGAATGTTTACCAACCTCAAATGAAGTAACCAGACAAGAAGCACTTAGAGTGGAATTCTATGCTTCTTCGTGGTGGTTTCGTAAAATGTTTAGAGTTTTTTGAAAGGTTACCACCCATAAATAAAGTAATCGGAACATAAACACTTCTCATAGTAGGATGAGAACCTTTGTGTTGTTTTCTTGAATGTTTACAACCCGTCAGTGAAATAATCGGACATTAATCACTTATCGTGGAGTTCTATGCTTCTTTATGGTGGTTTCATGGAAGGTTTGCACACAAATGAAGTACTCGGTGAAGAAACAATTCTTGTAGTATGATAAGATGCTTTGTGAAGTTTTTTGAATTGTTACCACCCATAAATGAATTACTCGGATCATAAACACATTTCCTAGCAGGATACGATGATTTGTGGTGTTTCCTTGAATGTTTACCAACCTCAAATGAAGTAATCTGACAAGAAGCACCTAGTGTGGTATTATATGCTTCTTCGTGGAGGTTTCCTGAAAGGTTTAGAGTTTTCTTGAAAGGTTACCACCCATAAATGATGTAATCAGACACTAAGCACTTAGAGTGGAGTTCTATGCATCTTTTTTGTGGTTTCATGAAAGGTTTGCACACAAATGAAGTACTAGGTGAAGAAACACTTCTAGTAGTATGATAAGATGCTTTGTGGTGTTTTTTGAATGGTTATCACCCATAAATGAAGTACTCGGATCATAAACACTTTTCCTACCAGGATACGATGATTTGTGGTGTTTCCTTGAATGTTTACCAACCTCAAATGAAGTAATCAGACAAGAAGCACCTAGTGTGGTATTATATGTTTCTTTGTGGAGGTTTCCTGAAAGGTTTAGAGTTTTCTTGAAAGGTTACCACTCATAAATGAAGTAATCAGACATTAAGCACTTAGAGTGGAGTTCTATGCTTCTTTTTTGTGGTATCATGAAAGGTTTGCACACAAATGAAGTACTAGGTGAAGAAACACTTCTTGTAGTATGATAAGATGCTTTGTGGTGTTTTTTGAATGGTTACCACCCATAAATGAAGTACTCGGATCATAAACACTTTTCCTAGTAGGATACGATGATTTACGGTGTTTCCTTGAATGTTTACCAAAGTCAAATGAGGAAATCAGACAAGAAGCACTTAGTGTGGTATTCTTTGCTTCTTCGTGGTGGTTTCGTGAAAGGTTTAGAGTTTTTTTGAAGGGTTACCACCAATAAATGAAGTAATCGGAAAAAAAACACTTCTCAATGTAGGATAAGATGCTTTGTGATGTTTTCTTGAATGGTTACCACCCATAATTGCCGTAATCATACATGAAATACTTAGAGTGGAATTCTATGCTTCTTAGTGGTGGTTTCATGAAAGGTTTGCACACACATGAAGTACTCGATGAAGAAACACTTCTCGTAGTAGGATAAGATGCTTTGTGGAGTTTTTTGAATGGTTACCACCCACAAATTAAGTACATGGATCCGAAACACTTCCCCTAGTAGGATACAATGATTTGTAGTGTTTTTTTTGAATGTTTACCAACCTCAAATGAAGTAATAAGACAAGCAGCACTTAGTGTGGTATTCTATGTTTCTTCGTGGTAGTTTCATGAAAGGTTTAGAGTTTTCTTGAAAGGTTACCACCCATAAATGAAGTAATCAGGAGCAGAAACACTTCTCATAGTTCTTGAATGTTTTGTGGAGTTCTATGCTTCTTTTTTGTGGTTTCATGAAAGGTTTGCACACAAATGAAGTACTAGGTGAAGAAACACTTCTTGTAGTATGATAAGATGCTTTGTGGAGTTTTTTGAATGTTTACCACCCATAAATGAAGTAATCAGGACAAAAACACTTCTCTTAGTAGGATAAGATGCTTTGTGGTGTTTCCTTGAATGTTTACCAACCTCAAATGAAGTAATCAAACAAGAAGCACTTAGAGTGGAATTCTATGCTTCTTCGTGGTGGTTTCGTGAAATGTTTAGAGTTTTTTGAAAGGTTACCACCCATAAATAAAGTAATCGGAACATAAACACTTCTCATAGTAGGATAAGAACCATTGTGTTGTTTTCTTGAATGTTTACAACCCGTTAGTGAAATAATCGGACATTAATCACTTATGGTGGAGTTCTATGCTTCTTTATGGTGGTTTCATGAAAGGTTTGCACACAAATGAAGTACATAGTGAAGAAACACATCTTGTAGTATGATAAGATGCTTTGTGAAGTTTTTTGAATGGTTACCACCCACAAATTAAGTACATGGATCCGAAACACTTCCCCTAACAGGATACGATGATTTGTGGTGTTTTCTTGAATGTTTACCAACCTCAAATGAAGTAATAAGACAAGAAGCACTTAGTGTGGTATTCTATGTTTTTTCGTGGAGGTTTCGTGAAAGGTTTAGAGTTTTCTTGAAAGGTTACCACCCATAAATGAAGTAATCGAAACACAAACACTTCTCATAGTAGGATAAGATGCTTTGTGGTGTTTTCTTGAATGTTTACAACCTGTCTGGGAAGTAATGAGACATTAAGCACATAGAGTTGAGTTTTATGCTTCTTTTTGATGGTTTCATGAAAGGTTTGCACACAAATGAAGTACACGATGAAGAAACACTTCTCTTAGTATTGTAAGATTCTTTGTGGAGTTTTTTGAATGGTTACCACCCATAAATGAAGTATTCGGATCATAAACATTTTTCCTAGCAGGATACGATGATTTGTGGTGTTTCCTTGAATGTTTACCAACCTCAAATGACGTAATCAGACAAGAAGCACTTAGTGTGGTATTCTATGTTTCTTCATGGTGGTTTCGTGAAAGGTTTAGAGTGTTTTGAAAGGTTACCACCCATAAATGAAGTAATCGGAACATAAACACTTCTCATAGTAGTATAAGATGCTTTGTGTTGTTTTCTTGAATGTTTACATCCCGTTAGTGAAGTAATCATACACTAAGCACTTATGGTGGAGTTCTATGCTTCTTTATGGTGGTTTCCTGAAAGGTTTGCACACAAATGTAGTACTCGATGAAGAAACACTTCTCGTAGTTGGATAAGATGCTTTGTGGAGTTTTTTGAATGGATACCACCCATAAATGAAGTACTCGGATCAGAAACACTTTTCCTAGCAGAATACGATGATTTGTGGTGTTTCCTTAAATGTTTTACCAACCTCAAATGAAGTAATCAGACAAGAAGCACTTAGTGTGGTATTCTATGCTTCTTCGTGGTGGTTTCGTGAAAGGTTTAGAGATTTTTGAAAGGTTACCACCCATAAATGAAGTAATCGGAACACAAACACTTCTCATAGTAGTATAAGATGCTTTGTGGTGTTTTCTTGAATGTTTACAACCTGTCAGTGAAGTAATGACACATTAAGTACATAGAGTTGAGTTCTATGCTTCTTTTTGATGGTTTCATGAAAGGTTTGCACACAAATGAAGTACTCGGTGAAGAAACAATTCTTTTAGTATGAAAAGATGCTTTGTGAAGTTTTTTGAATTGTTCCCACCCATAAATGAAATACTCGGATCATAAACACTTTTCCTATCAGGATACGATGATTTGTGCTGTTTCCTTGAATGTTTACCAACCTCAAATGACGTAATCAGACAAGAAGCACTTAGTGTGGTATTCTATGCTTCTTCATGGTGGTTTCGTGAAAGGTTTAGAGTGTTTTGAAAGGTTACCACCCATAAATGAAGTAATCGGAACATAAACACTTCTCATAGTAGTATAAGATGCTTTGTGTTGTTTTCTTGAATGTTTACATCCCGTTAGTGAAGTAATCATACATTAAGCACTTATGGTGGAGTTCTATGCTTCTTTATGGTGGTTTCCTGAAAGGTTTGCACACAAATGTAGTACTCGATGAAGAAACACTTCTCGTAGTTGGATAAGATGCTTTGTGGAGTTTTTTGAATGGATACCACCCATAAATGAAGTACTCGGATCAGAAACACTTTTCCTAGCAGAATACGATGATTTGTGGTGTTTCCTTAAATGTTTTACCAACCTCAAATGAAGTAATCAGACAAGAAGCACTTAGTGTGGTATTCTATGCTTCTTCGTGGTGGTTTCGTGAAAGGTTTAGAGATTTTTGAAAGGTTACCACCCATAAATGAAGTAATCGGAACACAAACACTTCTCATATTAGTATAAGATGGTTTGTGGTGTTTTCTTGAATGTTTACAACCTGTCAGTGAAGTAATGACACATTAAGTACATAGAGTTGAGTTCTATGCTTCTTTTTGATGGTTTCATGAAAGGTTTGCACACAAATGAAGTACTCGGTGAAGAAACAATTCTTTTAGTATGAAAAGATGCTTTGTGAAGTTTTTTGAATTGTTACCACCCATAAATGAAATACTCGGATCATAAACACTTTTCCTATCAGGATACGATGATTTGTGCTGTTTCCTTGAATGTTTACCAACCTCAAATGAAGTAATCAAACAAGAAGCACCTAGTGTGGTATTATATGCTTCTTCGTGGAGGTTTCGTGAAAGGTTTAGAGTTTTCTTGAAAGGTTACCACCCATAAATGAAGTAATCAGACATTAAGCACTTAGAGCGGAGTTCTATGCTTCTTTTTTGTGGTTTCATGAAAGGTTTGCACACAAATGAAGTACTAGGTGAAGAAACACTTCTTGTAGTATGATAAGATGCTTTGTGGAGTTTTTTGAATGGTTACCACCCATAAATGAAGTACTCGGATCATAAACACTTTTCCTAGCAGGATACGATGATTTATACGATGATTTGTGGTGTTTCCTTGAATGTTTACCAACCTCAAATGAAGTAATCAGACAAGATGCACATTGTGTGGTATTATATGCTTCATCGTGGAGGTTTCCTGAAAGGTTTAGAGTTATCTTGAAAGGTTACCACCCATAAATGAAGTAAACAGGACAGAAACACTTCTCATAGTAGGATAAGATGCTTTGTGGTGTTTCCTTGAATGTTTACCAACCTCAAATGAAGTAATCAAACAAGAAGCACTTAGAGTGGAATTCTATGCTTCTTCGTGGTGGTTTCGTGAAATGTTTAGTGTTTTTTGAACGGTTACCACCCATAAATAAAGTAATCGGAACATAAACACTTCTCATAGTAGGATAAGAACCTTTGTGTTGTTTTCTTGAATGTTTACAACCCGTCAGTGAAATAATCGAACATTAATCACTTATGGTGGATTTCTATGCTTCTTTATGGTGGTTTCATGAAAGGTTTGCACACAAATGAAGTACATGGTGAAGAAACACTTCTTGTAGTATGATAAGATGCTTTGTGGAGTTTTTTGAATGGTTACCACCCACAAATTAAGTACATGGATTCGAAACACTTCCCCTAACAGGATACGATGATTTGTGGTGTTTTCTTGAATGTTTACCAACCTCAAATGAAGTAATCAGACAAGAAGCACTTAGAGTGGAATTCTATGCTTCTTCGTGGTGGTTTCGTGAAATGTTTAGTGTTTTTTGAAAGGTTACCACCCATAAATGAAGTAATCGGAACATAAACACTTCTCATAGTAGTATAAGATGCTTTGTGTTGTTTTCTTGAATGTTTACATCCCGTTAGTGAAGTAATCATACACTAAGCACTTATGGTGGAGTTCTATGCTTCTTTATGGTGGTTTCCTGAAAGGTTTGCACACAAATGTAGTACTCGATGAAGAAACACTTCTCGTAGTTGGATAAGATGCTTTGTGGAGTTTTTTGAATGGATACCACCCATAAATGAAGTACTCGGATCAGAAACACTTTTCCTAGCAGAATACGATGATTTGTGGTGTTTCCTTAAATGTTTTACCAACCTCAAATGAAGTAATCAGACAAGAAGCACTTAGTGTGGTATTCTATGCTTCTTCGTGGTGGTTTCGTGAAAGGTTTAGAGATTTTTGAAAGGTTACCACCCATAAATGAAGTAATCGGAACACAAACACTTCTCATAGTAGTATAAGATGATTTGTGGTGTTTTCTTGAATGTTTACAACCTGTCAGTGAAGTAATGACACATTAAGTACATAGAGTTGAGTTCTATGCTTCTTTTTGATGGTTTCATGAAAGGTTTGCACACAAATGAAGTACTCGGTGAAGAAACAATTCTTTTAGTATGAAAAGATGCTTTGTGAAGTTTTTTGAATTGTTCCCACCCATAAATGAAATACTCGGATCATAAACACTTTTCCTATCAGGATACGATGATTTGTGCTGTTTCCTTGAATGTTTACCAACCTCAAATGACGTAATCAGACAAGAAGCACTTAGTGTGGTATTCTATGCTTCTTCATGGTGGTTTCGTGAAAGGTTTAGAGTGTTTTGAAAGGTTACCACCCATAAATGAAGTAATCGGAACATAAACACTTCTCATAGTAGTATAAGATGCTTTGTGTTGTTTTCTTGAATGTTTACATCCCGTTAGTGAAGTAATCATACATTAAGCACTTATGGTGGAGTTCTATGCTTCTTTATGGTGGTTTCCTGAAAGGTTTGCACACAAATGTAGTACTCGATGAAGAAACACTTCTCGTAGTTGGATAAGATGCTTTGTGGAGTTTTTTGAATGGATACCACCCATAAATGAAGTACTCGGATCAGAAACACTTTTCCTAGCAGAATACGATGATTTGTGGTGTTTCCTTAAATGTTTTACCAACCTCAAATGAAGTAATCAGACAAGAAGCACTTAGTGTGGTATTCTATGCTTCTTCGTGGTGGTTTCGTGAAAGGTTTAGAGATTTTTGAAAGGTTACCACCCATAAATGAAGTAATCGGAACACCAACACTTCTCATATTAGTATAAGATGGTTTGTGGTGTTTTCTTGAATGTTTACAACCTGTCAGTGAAGTAATGACACATTAAGTACATAGAGTTGAGTTCTATGCTTCTTTTTGATGGTTTCATGAAAGGTTTGCACACAAATGAAGTACTCGGTGAAGAAACAATTCTTTTAGTATGAAAAGATGCTTTGTGAAGTTTTTTGAATTGTTACCACCCATAAATGAAATACTCGGATCATAAACACTTTTCCTATCAGGATACGATGATTTGTGCTGTTTCCTTGAATGTTTACCAACCTCAAATGAAGTAATCAAACAAGAAGCACCTAGTGTGGTATTATATGCTTCTTCGTGGAGGTTTCGTGAAAGGTTTAGAGTTTTCTTGAAAGGTTACCACCCATAAATGAAGTAATCAGACATTAAGCACTTAGAGTGGATTTCTGTGCTTCTTTTTTGTGGTTTCATGAAAGGTTTGCACACAAATGAAGTACTAGGTGAAGAAACACTTCTTGTAGTATGATAAGATGCTTTGTGGAGTTTTTTGAATGTTTACAACCCATAAATGAAGTAATCAGGACAAAAACACTTCTCTTAGTAGGATAAGATGCTTTGTGGTGTTTCCTTGAATGTTTACCAACCTCAAATGAAGTAATCAAACAAGAAGCACTTAGTGTGGTATTATATGCTTCTTCGTGGAAGTTTCCTGAAAGGTTTAGAGTTTTCTTGAAAGGTTACCATCCACAAATGAAGTAATCAGACATTAAGCACTTAGAGCGGAGTTCTATGCTTCTTTTTTGTGGTTTCATGAAAGGTTTGCACACAAATGAAGTACTAGGTGAAGAAACACTTCTTGTAGTATGATAAGATGCTTTGTGGAGTTTTTTGAATGGTTACCACCCATAAATGAAGTACTCGGATCATAAACACTTTTCCTAGCAGGATACGATGATTTATACGATGATTTGTGGTGTTTCCTTGAATGTTTACCAACCTCAAATGAAGTAATCAGACAAGAAGCACATTGTGTGGTATTATATGCTTCATCGTGGAGGTTTCCTGAAAGGTTTAGAGTTATCTTGAAAGGTTACCACCCATAAATGAAGTAAACAGGACAGAAACACTTCTCTTAGTAGGATAAGATGCTTTGTGGTGTTTCCTTGAATGTTTACCAACCTCAAATGAAGTAATCAAACAAGAAGCACTTAGAGTGGAATTCTATGCTTCTTCGTGGTGGTTTCGTGAAATGTTTAGAGTTTTTTGAAAGGTTACCACCCATAAATAAAGTAATCGGAACATAAACACTTCTCATAGTAGGATAAGAACCTTTGTGTTGTTTTCTTGAATGTTTACAACCCGTCAGTGAAATAATCGAACATTAATCACTTATGGTTGATTTCTATGCTTCTTTATGGTGGTTTCATGAAAGGTTTGCACACAAATGAAGTACATGGTGAAGAAACACTTCTTGTAGTATGATAAGATGCTTTGTGGAGTTTTTTGAATGGTTACCACCCACAAATTAAGTACATGGATTCGAAACACTTCCCCTAACAGGATACGATGATTTGTGGTGTTTTCTTGAATGTTTACCAACCTCAAATGAAGTAATCAGACAAGAAGCACCTAGTGGGGTATTATATGCTTCTTCGTGAAGGTTTCCTGAAAGGTTTAGAGTTTTCTTGAAAGGTTACCACCCATAAATGATGTAATCAGACATTAAGCACTTAGTGTGGAGTTCTATGCTTCTTTTTTGTGGTTTCATGAAAGGTTTGCACACAAATGAAGTACTAGGTGAAGAAACACTTCTGGTAGTATGATAAGATGCTTTGTGGTGTTTTTTGAATGGTTACCACCCATAAATGAAGTACTCGGATCGTAAACACTTTTCCTAGCAGGATACGATGATTTATACGATGATTTGTGGTGTTTCCTTGAATGTTTACCAACCTCCAATGAAGTAATCAGACAAGAAGCACTTAGAGTGGAATTCTATGCTTCTTCGTGGTGGTTTCGTAAAATGTTTAGAGTTTTTTGAAAGGTTACCACCCATAAATAAAGTAATCGGAACATAAACACTTCTCATAGTAGGATGAGAACCTTTGTGTTGTTTTCTTGAATGTTTACAACCCGTCAGTGAAATAATCGGACATTAATCACTTATCGTGGAGTTCTATGCTTCTTTATGGTGGTTTCATGAAAGGTTTGCACAAAAATGAAGTACTCGGTGAAGAAACAATTCTTGTAGTATGATAAGATGCTTTGTGAAGTTTTTTGAATTGTTACCACCCATAAATGAAGTACTCGGATCATAAATACTTTTCCTAGCAGGATACGATGATTTGTGGTGTTTCCTTTAATGTTTACCAATCTCAAATGAAGTAATCAGACAAGAAGCACCTAGTGTGGTATTATATGCTTCTTCGTGGAGGTTTCGTGAAAGGTTTAGAGTTTTTTGAAAGGTTACCACCCATAAATGAAGTAATCGGAACAGAAACACTTCTCATAGTAGGATAAGATGCATTGTGTTGTTTTCTTGAATGTTTACAACCCGTCAGTGAAGTAATGAGAGATCAAGCACATAGAGTTGAGTTCTATGCTTCTTTTTGATGGTTTCATGAAAGGTTTGCACACAAATGAAGTACTAGGTGAAGAAACACTTCTGGTAGTATGATAAGATGCTTTGTGGAATTTTTTGAATGGTTACCACCCATAAATGAAGTACTCGGATCATAAACACTTTTCCTAGCAGGATACGATGATTTGTGGTGTTTCCTTGAATGTTTACCAACCTCAAATGAAGTAATCAGACAAGAAGCACATAGTGTGGAGGTTTCCTGAAAGGTTTGGAGTTATCTTGAAAGGTTACCACTCATAAATGAAGTAATCAGGACAGAAACACTTCTCATAGTAGGATAAGATGCTTTGTGGTGTTTCCTTGAATGTTTACCAACCTCAAATGAAGTAATCAAACAAGAAGCACTTAGAGTGGAATTCTATGCTTCTTGGTGGTGGTTTCGTGAAATGTTTAGAGTTTTTTGAAAGGTTACCACCCATAAATAAAGTAATCGGAACATAAACACTTCTTTGTGTTGTTTTCTTGAATGTTTACAACCCGTCAGTGAAATAATCGGACATTAATCACTTATCGTGGAGTTCTATGCTTCTTTATGGTGGTTTCATGAAAGGTTTGCACACAAATGAAGTACTCGGTGAAGAAACAATTCTTGTAGTATGATAAGATGCTTTGTGAAGTTTTTTGAATTGTTACCACCCATAAATGAATTACTCGGATCATAAACACATTTCCTAGCAGGATACGATGATTTGTGGTGTTTCCTTGAATGTTTACCAACCTCAAATGAAGTAATCTGACAAGAAGCACCTAGTGTGGTATTATATGCTTCTTCGTGGAGGTTTCCTGAAAGGTTTAGAGTTTTCTTGAAAGGTTACCACCCATAAATGATGTAATCAGACAATAAGCACTTAGAGTGGAGTTCTATGCTTCTTTTTTGTGGTTTCATGACACAAATGAAGTACTAGGTGAAGAAACACTTCTTGTA